>CM031616.1:4172395-4187395 GCA_018398815.1 Conus ventricosus
AGAAAAAGGGTTTGAAAGCTTTGCCGTATCTTGTATTAAAAGACCCATAATCACAGTTTTCACTTAATAACTTAATCACTTTTTTAAATCATCTCCGCAAAAATTGTGTGACTTTGTCAATAAGACATGGCCTCACAATCTGTACCCAAAATGTTTTGTTTTTGTCATCAATGAGTAACCAACAAAACAAAACCATGGTAAGGTTTTATTCCATAAGTTAAAAAAATGTGGGTTTCTGGAAACCCACAAAATATGGCACAGTGTTAGTTAAACAAAAAAAGCAGAAAAAAAAGCATAAGTCCCTGACGACCCACAACATATGGCAAGGACTTTTCCAATACAAAAAGCATGGGTCCCTGAAGACCCACAACATCTGGCAAGGCCTTTTCCAAAACAAAAGGCATGGGTCCCTGAAGACCAACATATGGCAAGGCCTTTTCCAATACAAAAAGCATGGGTCCCTGAAGACCCGCAACATCTGGCAAGGCCTTTTCCAATACAAAAAGCATGGGTCCCTGAAGACCCAGAACATATGGCAAGGCCTTTTCCAAAACAAAAAGTATGGGTCCCTGAAGACCCACAACATATGGCAAGGCCTTTTCCAATACAAAAAGCGTGGGTCCCTGAAGACCCACAACATATGACAAGGTTTTTTTCCAATACAAAAGCATGGGTCCCTGAAGACGCACAACATATGGCAAGGCCTTTTCCAATACAAAAAGCGTGGGTCCCTGAAGACCCACAACATATGGCAAGGTCTTTTCCAATACAAAAAGCGTGGGTCCCTGAAGACCCACAACGTATGACAAGGCTTTTTTCCAATACAAAAAGCATGGGTCCCTGAAGACCCACAACATGGTGCACAAAATTCTAGGCAATGTACAGCCGATTAGATTGAGGAAATGTCTTTGTGGGCAAGTTAGTCTTGTATATATTACCGTCAATCCGTGAAATCAGGCAATGTGTGTAGCGAGATTCACAGCCGATTCAAATATAGAGAAATTCTCGATGTCAGGGTTAGGGAAATTAGTTAGGGTTAGGGTTAGGGTTTGGGTTAGGGTTAGTTCTAATAAACTCTAACCCTAACCCAAACCCTAACCCTATACCAACCCTAACTTTGACTCGAGAGGGTTCCCTATATGTCATGCTTATTACACACATACACAAAGAGAAAAATGCTCCAGATAAATGTGACGCAGCAAGGGAAAAGGAGGCTTGAGTGCAAAATTTTCATTTTTTGTATTTTTGCATTTTATGAAATTTATATACATTCCAAATAAAATGCAACAAACAGAATGGATTTATCTGTTATATTTTTTTTCTACACATGTTTAAAGTCTGATACTCTGATCACAACAAAGGGGAGTAATCCAGCTATTTTTACCCGCACCGGGAATGGCTGGCTGCGACTTTAGACTCCTTTTCCCGTGCTGCGTCACAAAATTAATGGTCTTTCAGATAGTGTCTTTGTTGGAGGTCAATCCAGTCTACATGAAGAAAAATATGCTAGAAAAGTCTTTACAGATATTCAGAGATCGTTGTTGTCAGGGTGTCAGGTTGCAGAACACGCAAAACAGCTCACAGATGCAAAAAGTCATACTCACTGATTTCTAAGGTTTCAAAACTAACACTGACTGCAGCGTCACGGATGGCATTTTCATACACGGTTCTTCAAAGCACCTGAGTGATGGAAAGCAGCTGCACAGCGTGAGCAGGTATAAAGTGTCCATCCTGTGCGAATCTTGTAAAGCCTTTAAGATTACTCACACTTGCAAAGCCTTTCCCACAGTTTGCCCACAGGTAAGGCTTTTCACCTGTGTGGATCAGGCCATGTCTCTGTAGACTACTGGAATGGAAGAAAGCTTTCTGTACACACATAAGGCTTTTCACCTGTGTGAATCAGGCCATGTCTCTGTAGACTACTGGAATGGACGAAAGCTTTCTGTACACACATAAGGCTTTTTCACCTGAGTGAGTTCTCTTACGTGGTTTCATTTGACAAATACCCAACCCACAGACATCACAAGTCACAGGTTTTTCACCTCTGTGGGTTTTTTCTGAGTGTCTTCAAGTGACCGGCAGTGGTGAACCTTTCACTGCACCGATCACACGAGAATGGTCAATGACTGAGGTGAGTTAGTTTGTGTCTCTTCAAGTCAGTGACACTGGTCAAAGCCTTGCTGCACACATCACACACATGGGGATTATGAACTACTATGTGTCACTTTGTGCCTCAGGTCACAAGGCCAGGCAAACATCTTCCTGCATACCTCGCACGCAAATGGACTGCACCTAGAATGAATCAGTTTGTGCCTCCTCAAATCAAAAGCTGTGATAAACACCTTACAGCATATGCCACACATATGTTGCTTGTTCAACATCTGCTCGCCTGTCTGGTCACTATCATCACTGTCAACTTTTGTCTTTCGTTCTCTCCTGTCCCCAGGGCAACCAACCTTTTCCTCAGTTGTGCAAACACGGTTACTAGCATCACTCCTGTCAGGTGTAGGGGGCTCAGGTAAGACAGGGAGCAGTGCCTCACCATGACGTCCCCAGGGTAACCAACCTTTTCCTTAGTTGTGCAAACATGGTTACTAGCATCACTCCTGTCAGGTGTAGGGGGCTCAGGTAAGACAGGGAGCAGCACCTTACCATGGAAGGCTGCCATAAGGAGTTCCAAACTGCTAACCAGCACAAAGGCTGTTCCACAAAGCTGACACACAGGACTTGGGTCCACTGACACCGGTGGACCAGGAGTGTTGCCAGACAGGGGCTGCACTGTGCTGTCAACGGCTGAGAGCTGATCTTGTGGTTCGTCTTTCACTGGCCGTGGTGGTTTCCCTTGGCGGATGACATTAACTGCCCAGTCTGCAGAATCTTTCTTCACACGGTCTGTCAAGTCCGTGGACAGTCTCCTATGCACCGTGGTCATCTGGTCAGAATTCATGTGCCCGAAACCATGAAGTGTGAAGGACACTGGCATCTCTGTCCACTTGGTGAAAGGCAGCAGCTCTCCATGAAATGAAGCCAGGTGGAGGTCCAGACTGCTGACCAGCACAAAGGTAACAGAACAACGCTAACACGCTTGACTGGTGTTCGGCGACAGCAGTGAGCCAGAGGTGTTGTCAGACTTGGGCTGCACTGTGCTGTAAACAGCTGGGGGCTGAACGTGTAGTTCTCCCTTCACTGACCATGGGGGCTCTGGCTTGACAACACCACTGAACGCCAAGGGTGCACACATACAATCTTCTCCCTTCACTGACCATGGGAGCTCTGGCTTGACAACACCACTGAACGCCAAAGGTGCACACGTACAATCTTCTTCCATCACCACTCGTTGAGACTGATCCATCCTGTCTGCAGTTCAGGCACTATGTGCTGAAATCAATGAGAAACTTCTTCAGAAACATACACTCCCAATACAGTATAACGACTCCTCACAATTAAACTACTATATCAACTCAGAAGTACTAGACTCTTCCACAAACAGTTCAACAATACCTTGAATTTTGGGGTTCTCCTTTTTTTAATAATGATTTTCCAACACTGACATACACATATATATATGTAACAAGATGTCGTCGCCATCATTTTGTTGTGGAGCCTGAATACTTTTCCTGTAACTACATGTCTTCACCATCACGTTGTTGTGGAACCCGGATACTTCTGTAGCAACATGTTTTTGCCATCATTTGCTGTGGATTCTGAACTCTCCTCCTGTAGCAACATGTTTTCACCATCGTTTGTTGTGAAGCCTGGATACTTCTCATGTAAAGACACACTTTCGCTGTCATTTGTTGTGGATTCGGAATATTTTTCCTGTAACAACATGTTTTCGCCATCATTTGCTGTGGATCGTGGATACTTCTCCTGTAACAACATGTTTTCTCCGTCATTTTGCAGCAGAGCCTGAATACTTATCTGAAACAAAATGTTTTCATCGTCATTATGTTGTGGAGGCCGAATACTTCTGTAACATGATTTGGCCATCATTTTGTCACGAAGCCTGATTACTTCTCCAGTAACAACATGCTTCACCATCATTTTGTGGCGGAGTCTGATTGCTTCTCCGTCCTGGATGACCTGAACGACGTGTTTATAACCCCCCTTCCCACCCTCTTTTCTTTTATTATTATTTTTTTTCCTTGGGTGTAGGGAGTGGAGGTAGGGTGGGGGTGGGGAAGCTATCCTGAAAACAGACACATATTCTAAAGTTATGAAAAAGATACCAAATATGCAGAAACTACTAAGATGTGAACCGTTTCTTTTAAAAAAAGACTTTTCTTGCTTTAGCTGAATCTTCCCTGGATGAAATTTTAAGTAAGTCCTCAATACTATGTGACAATGACATTGACTCGGCGTCCGAGTTTTACATACCTGTAAAGAGATGCAGATGTTGTATCTTTATTGGATGCTACTTGGTATGTTTTTAGTGCTGCTGCCTTCTTCTATTTTGTGTGTCTAGACCACATAACGTGAATAGACATTAAATTGAAGACTACGCGCTCACACACACACACAGACACACACACACACACATACGAGCGCATGCACTTGCACGCGCGCGCGTGCGCGCGCGCGCACACACACACACACACACACACACACACACACACACACACACACTCACACACACACGCGTGGACACGCGCGCACACACACACACACACACACACACACACACAACACACACACACACACACACACGCACACATACATGCACGTACACACACACACACACACGCGCACACACACACACACACACACACACACACACACACACGCACGCACGCACGCACGCACGCGCACACACACACACACACACACACACACACACACACACCCCTTCCATCCATCGAAGTACTACCTGTGACACGTCTGTCGAGTTACGTATCATTCTAGTACGTAATTTGTTTTATATTACGTCATATTGAAATGTTTACGTCTCTTCCCTCACTACCTTACCTGCTGGCACTCAGGGAGGATGTCATGTGCTGACGAAGGCAAATAAAGCCGAAAATTTCATTTATAACCACAACAGCTTGTTGTTCTTGTGTCTTTTTTCTTTTGTATATATATATATATATATAATATTATATATATATATATATATATATATATATATAGAAAGAAAGAGAGAGAGAGATATTAGTTAGGCAGAATTATCTACCACTACAGATATGTATGCTTATCTCCCCTATTATTTCTTCAATCCAAGACATAAGAGCAAGCTTTGTTTATAATTGAATATTTCTTGCAGTCATTGCAACACCAAGCTGCTCTGTAAGTTGCTGGAATGGTGCTCGGTTACTTATCCTTGGAATTTATTAGTTTATTGTAATTCAGTCCCTTGCGGATTCATTCCAAGAACTGGCCCTCTCAGCACTTGTGTCTTAAGAGGTTATCTTTTTATATTTTCTACTTTTCACTAGAAAATGTAGCTTGTTTTGCTGTTTCATGATTTTCTTTTGCTTGTTAGGTAGCACCTTTGGTTGTTTTTTTGAAAACTCAACAAACATACTATGGTATTGCACACCAGCCTTTTTCTGGGATAGCATTCTCATTAAAACTGAAAAGGCAGAGGAGTCACGTTTCCACTTTCCGCGGTCACTGAGGAGAAACAATCAAGTTTCGAAATACTGGTATCTGACCAGGAGTTGTATGTTAGCGGGTCCATTCCCATTGGAGATTGTCTCCCCCTTGGAGACGATAAGCTTGTGGAAGGCTCATTTTGAGAAGCATTCATTATTCACCCACTCAAGCACATACTGTTAGTTCGGCAGAATTATCTACCACTGCAGATATGTATGCTTATCTCCCCTATTATTTCTTCAATCTAAGACATAAGAGCAAGCTTTGTTTATAACTGAATGTTTCTTTCAGTCATTGCAACACCAAGCTGCTCTGTAAGTCACTGGAATGGTGCTCGGTTACTTATCCTTGGAATATATTAGTTTATTATATATATATATATATTTTTTTTTTTTAATGATTTTCCAACATCGATATTAAAAAGAAGAATCAACAAATCAGCATACAAATGAGAATACTTAATCAGGAAGGGGGGAGTGGAGGGGGGGGGGGGGGGCAAAGATATAAACACATTAAAAAAAATCAAACACTTCCATTCAATAACCTAGGAAGACAGAAGGCAAAGGAAAAAGTCACAAACGCACAACCTTTTAGAAGGCAAAGGAACAAGTCACAAACGTACAACCTTTCAGAAGGCAAAGGAAAAAGTCACAAACGCACAACCTTTTAGAAGGTAAAGGAAAAAGTCACAAACGCACAACCTTTCAGAAGGCAAAGGAAAAAGTCATAAATGTACAACCTTTTAGAAAGTAAAGGAAAAAGTCACAAACGTACAACCTTTTAGAAGGTAAAGGAAAAAGTCACAAACGTACAACCTTTCAGAAGGCAAAGGAAAAAGTCACAAACGCACAACCTTTTAGAAGGTAAAGGAAAAAGTCACAAACGCACAACCTTTCAGAAGGCAAAGGAAAAAGTCACAAACGTACAACCTTTTAGAAGGTAAAGGAAAAAGTCACAAACGTACAACCTTTTAGAAGGTAAAGGAAAAAGTCACAAACGTACAACCTTTCAGAAGGCAAAGGAAAAAGTCACAAACGCACAACCTTTTAGAAGGCAAAGGAAAAAGTCACGAACGCACAACCTTTTAGAAGGCAAAGGAAAAAGTCACGAACGCACAACCTTTTAGAAGGCAAAGGAAAAAGTCACAAACGCACAACCTTTTAGAAGGCAAAGGAAAAAGTCACAAACGCACAACCTTTTAGAAGGCAAAGGAAAAAGTCACAAACGCACAACCTTTTAGAAGGCAAAGGAAAAAGTCACAAACGCACAACCTTTTAGAAGGCAAAGGAAAAAGTCACAAACGCACAACCTTTTAGAAGCCAAAGGAAAAAGTCACAAACGCACAACCTTTTAGAAGGCAAAGGAAAAAGTCACAAACGCACAACCTTTTAGAAGGCAAAGGGGGAAAGTCACAAACGCACAACCTTTTAGAAGGCAAAGGAAAAAGTCACAAACGCACAACCTTTTAGAAGGCAAAGGAAAAAGTCACAAACGCACAACCTTTTAGAAGGCAAAGGGGGAAAGTCACAAACGCACAACCTTTTAGAAGGCAAAGGAAAAAGTCACAAACGCACAACCTTTTAGAAGGCAAAGGAAAAAGTCACAAATGCACAAGCTTTTAGAAGGTAAAGGAAAAAGTCACAAACGCACAACCTTTTAGAAGGCAAAGGAAAAAGTCACAAACGCACAACCTTTTCTCCTTCACCAGGCGCTCAAAGGATTCATACATCCAATATGTCTGACAAAATAGCGCACAGTGGTTAGGTACAATACATCCAATATGTCTGACAAAATAGCGCACAGTGGTTAGGTACAATACATCCAATATGTCTGACAAAATAGCGCACAGTGGTTAGGTACAATTTTTCACATGCGTAGACAGATTTTCTTAAATTTCATTAGCAACTTATTACCATTGACCACTTAGTACGTGTTCCTTTTTTTTCCCTCCTCCTTTTGCTCATTCTATTTGACACATCAACAAGTTTTTCATAGGGATACCATTTTCTATTTATTTCCGTGTACTTCATTTCCATTTGCATAATACCTTAAAAATGTACAACCCATCCTGCAGACAAACATCAATCCTTTCTGTCTTCCAGTGGCTCCTTGTTATTTTTTCTTTTTCTGTCCATGGTGTCACTTGACAGGGTCACTGCACAAACATCACCTGTATCCATCGTGCTGTGTTCCACATCTTTCTCACACTGCAAGTCACATCACCTGTATCCATCGTGCTGTGTTCCACATCTTTCTCACACTGCAAGTCACTGCACAAACATCACCTGTATCCATCATGCTGTGTTCCACATCTTTCTCACACTATCACCTGTATCCATCATGCTGTGTTCCACATCTTTCTCACACTATCACCTGTATCCATCATGCTGTGTTCCACATCTTTCTCACAATGCAAGTCACTGCACAAACATCACCTGTATCCATCATGCTGTGTTCCACATCTTTCTCACACTATCACCTGTATCCATCATGCTGTGTTCCACATCTTTCTCACACTGCAAGTCACTGCACAAACATCACCTGTATCTATCATGCTGTGTTCCACATCTTTCTCACACTGCAAGTCACTGCACAAACATCACCTGTATCTATCATGCTGTGTTCCACATCTCTCACTCTATCACTCACTATCAGCAGTCTTCTCCATTTCCCATATCCCTCTAAAACTGCCACACCACCCTTCATCACAAATGTTTTCATGGAAGTGCAAAGAGGCAGGGAGACAGGAAAAGTATCTTCCAGTCCTGTTCGCTTGACAAGTCATCAACCACTTCCCAGCATGAAAGTCACTGCATGCCACAAGAGAATGTTTCAGTCGGCTGGACCGCCCTTTTAGGTTACCACATATACTGACTCTTTGCTGTCCGCTCTTCAGCCAGGTTGGCGCACCAACTGCACAAAGCCTTCATCCGTGCATGAACCACATTCTGTGTGCATCAAACCTGACAACTGGATACTGTCAGCAGTGTTAAGTGTGACAAACTGACAGCCAGCCTATACACAAGAAGTAGACGATCAGCCAATCAAAAACAGGGACAGGTCAATGACTTTAAGTTGTTCAAAGGAACTCCTACAAACAAAATGCAAAGGCACTTATGCTACCCCCTCTATATCTCCGGTCCAGTCCGATCTCAAGTTCCATGGTGCCTCGAAGTATTTACCCGGTACTCCATTCACTGCTATACAAGGGTTCCTTATTCTCTTATTAGAAACCTTTACTCATTCAGAGATTCACACATATCTCAAGTTTCCATGCAGTTCTCAAAACTCACATGTTCAGAAACATCCTCAAAGCTGTTGGAGTGACTGGCGGCCAGAATGGGGACAACTCGATCGACCTGCTGTCAGAGTTGGCTGGAACCTGTAAAACACAATTTTTGTAATCTCCAAAAATCAATGGAAGGTGTGTGTGTGTGTGTGTGTGTGTGTGTGTGTGTGTGTGTGTGTGTGTGTGTGTGTATGTGTGTGTGTGTGTGTGTGTGTGCGCGCGTGCGTGCGTGCGTGCGTGCGTGCGTGTGCGTGTGTGCGTGCATGTGTGTGTGTGCACTTGTACATAACTGGCACAAAACCTCAAAAACAAAAGAAAAACCACTAAAACAACAACAACAACAAAGTATTATTTTTTTCTGAAATAATCACACACAAAAAAACACCCAAATATTTAAAAAAAATGTTGAAAAAAAAGTTGTTTATCTGATGCTGCACTAATGTGAAGTTTTGTATTGGCATACGGGAACAAAAGTTACCTCCCTTACAGATCATTCCGACTTTACAATCTCCATGACATTTTCACAGTTTCCTTTCAAATCATTACTAGTCCAACCGACTTCAGAGGACAAACAGGACTTGCATCTGAAGCCAGACCACAGTTCGGTATGATGCCTCAGCACCAAGTCCTCTTCCACAGAAAAGAAAAGGCAGGGCAGTAGCGATCCTGATTGCAAACACGCCACCCTGCCCATTCCCTGCCGAAGACATGGTTAACTCCACTATGATTTGCACTCCAGACACAGTATGGCAAAACTTTTGTTTCTCCTATCCATGTTGGCCGTATGTAGTGCAATAGGTTGATATCCCTAATAGTTCACACTTTAAAAAAAGAAAAGAAAGAAAACAGAAAGAAAGAAAAAGTTCAAATGCAAACTTTTCATCAGCTTGTAAGACCCAGTTGGACAACACACATGTTAACAATTTTTACAAACTCTTAAGACCCAAATGGACTAAATGGCCAAACTCAATACGCATCAATGACTCCTTACAGGACATACTAAACACAAACACTTGTACGTGGCCTGAAATTCCCAGATGATCTTTGGTTGTCCTGGGGAAAAGAAAATTTACTTGTCCCCCAAAATGTCAACTTATTATCATTTAGTAAAGAGACAGATAATAAAAGTAACTACTGGTAGTGCTGTAACAAGTCAGCACACATAATTCAATGATGGCACCATGCTCTGCCGATGTGCGAGGAAGGCTTGTGACAGAGAAATAAAGCATAAGACAAAACAATTCTTAATGTCTTCGATATATGTGTATGTATATATATATATATATATATATATATATATATATATATATATATATATATATATATTAAATGAAAACTTTTTTTTCGCCATCCATGAAAGTATATAAGAAAAGAAAGTATCAAAATGAAAGTGTCATGCTTTTAATACTCACAAATTCTTGGGCTAAATTAAAATGGCATAATCCCTACATTGATCCAAGTCTATCCCCTCTCTCTCTATCTCTCTCCCTCTTAATTATGCACACAAATTCAAAATAACTCTATTTCCTATGTAGTCATTTGAAAACATAGGAAGTGTATCTATGATTTCCGCACTGACCAAGCACAACGTTTTCGTCCTGCTGAAGCTTTGTTGTTGCTGTTTTTAACATTACTTCTGCTGTCTCAGTTAAACAGCCTCTACTGGAGTTCTGTTTGGTTCTGTGAAGAGGGAGGGGAGGGGTGGAGATGTGGTAATGAAAGGAAAGGAGGGAAGTGAGGTCACTCTGTGCTGAAGCTGATTGCTGTCACTCTGTCACAAGTACCTCTTGCAATCCAAGTTCAGTTGTCATGGACAATTGAAGGGGAGGGTATGTTGAGTTCAGTTGTGCACAACCTTAGCTTTATTTCAGAGTAGGGCCTAATCACTTCAATCAATAAAAGCAGAACTGACTCATCATTATGCTACTTCTGATAGGGTCCAATTTCCTTTGTAACTCCAAATAACTGAAGCTGGAGTTGATAGCTGGTTAAATTGGTCTAACAGACTCAGCAGGGCTGAGAGTTAAAGTTCATGAAAATCTGTTAGCTCCACCTGAAAATCACGTCAGGTGAATTCAGTTTACAGTTCCAGTCGTCCAGGTGGCAACCTGAAAATTTCTACGAGTGGCAGAGATTCTGTACACTGTGCGCAGATTTTTAACACATGCAACACAGCACAGATAAAACTGCAGAGTGACCCTGACATGCAAGAGAGCACTCATCAGCTTCAGGCGCCACCTTTCATCACCAAGCACTGACCCTGTGCAATGAGTCACATGTGACTTGCTTTAGTTCCCCATGCACACACCAGTTTTCACTGCCAGACATGTGGCACTCTCGGAACAACAGGTCAGACAACTGCAGAATGTGGGGCTACCTTGACCTCCAAGCTTTGGAGCCTGGCTAGCTTCACGACCTGGCTTGCTAAATCTCAGCTCTGTTCTGCAGAGGAACATTCTCTTAATCATTACCATAACAGTTTTGTTGCAGCTGTTGCTCTTCTGGGTGTCTATAGAGGGCTGAATCTCAGCTCTGTTCTACAGGGGAACATTTTCCAAATCATCACCATAACAGTTCTTGGTCGGTTGGCATTGTTGTGGTTGTTTTGGGTGGGTTTCTTCCCCTCGAGTCTAGAATGCTGAAGGCTTGAACAAATAGGAAAATGAATTAAACACAAAAAGATGCTTCTCTGACAGTGTGGGTCAAATTTCTTGACCAAAACCATAAGTGTACTTACGTCTTGGATTTCAAACCTGGACATATCATCAGAAGGAAGTGTAGCATTTAGCTCTGTAATGCAGTCCCTGACCAAAAAAGATGGTCCAGAGCATCATCATCATTGTTATCTTCTTTCATAAAATGAAATACAGAAAAAATTATCTCAAATTCTGTGTGGCCATTCATACCTGGCTAGCAAGGTGACTTACGTAGGTCTTGCCGTCTGTGCGAGTAGTGTTACGGGTATGTTCAATCAGAACATACAGCTTTGAACACCATCCCAGTGACTCAACGGCAGTTGATGTTTTCGTTCCTACTGGCTGGCCTCACGATGACGTACAAATGGAAAGACTGTGAGGACTGCTGGCAACATCTCTAGGGCAGGGCAGACAGAAAGTGTCAGGCTGTGGTGGTATTTAGGGTAGAGCATAAGATAGTAAAGGAGCATTAGGATAGTAAAGCTACCAAGATGGCATGCCATCTCACACATGGGATATTCTTCATAAATCTGTGAGCCATTCTCTCCACATCAAGAGTCATCTCACGGTGCTACCACATCTGTCCACATGAATTTTGCTGATACCTATGACTTTGACACAAACACATATGACTGTGGACATGAGGAGCACATCAAAGCTGATGTGACCATGACGACATGGCATGTTTAGTCACAGTCTTTCAGACTTTCCTTTCTATGATGATCACTGACAGTGAGGATGATTATGATGGCATGGATGATTATGATGGCATGGATGATCAATGACAGTGAGGATGATTATGATGGCATGGATGATTATGATGGCATGGATGATTATGATGGCATGGATGATCAATGACAGTGAGGATGATTATGATGGCATGGATGATCAATGACAGTGAGGATGATTATGATGGCATGGATGATTATGATGGCATGGATGATTATGATGGCATGGATGATCAATGACAGTGAGGATGATTATGATGGCATGGATGATTATGATGGCACGGATGATTATGATGGCATGGATGATTATGATGACATGGATGATTATGATGGCATGGATGATTACGATGGCATGGATGATTACGATGGCATGGATGATTATGATGGCATGGATGATTATGATGACATGGATGATTATGATGGCATGGATGATTATGATGGCATGGATGATTATGATGGCATGGATGATTATGATGACATGGATGATTATGATGGCATGATGGCATGGGGTTCCTTTCTGCTCAGAGACAGCACAACAAGACTGTTGCTCTATGCTTCCATTCATGATATATTCTGGTGTCACCCAGATCCAGGAAATATCTATATATTTTCACTATCATGCATTTTGTCTTATCTACAAAACCTGCTGTTTTAAAAACTATGTCATGAGTGAAAGTAAGGCTTGCAATATTGGAGAAACTTGCAGTCAATATCCCTAGTCAATAAATTATATGGACTACTTTATGTATTCGATGCTTTAAAAGAAAAGCATAAGTTCTTCAAAAGCTAACCGTTCAAATGAAATCATTTTCGCATGTGTCATGAAGATCTGTCAAAACAAAACACACAAAAACTGTCCCAACACTGTGCTATGATATGTTTGTTGGTTTGTTTGTTCATTCATCCGTCTGTCAGCAAGAGGACACAAAAATGACTAAGTAATTTAAATGATTGTGGTGGTAAGATGGAATGAGAAAAACCCATTGTACATTCTGGTGTGGATCCTAAAATCAAACAACAGATCCAGAATCCATTCAGTTAATCATTACAAATTTTCCCACTGTACATGAAAACTTTTACTGCTATGAACTTAATAACTTATCTGTGAAGTAATATATTTCCATGAAAATATTAAAACTTTCCATGCCAATCCTAATTTGCAAATATGCAAACATCATCCTACCATGAATTAAGCTGCGATTCATGTTGGCTTTTACATTGTGTGCTCATCAAAGGAGCTGCTCTATCAAGTATGCCACTCTTAGACAGTTAACTCTTAGACAGTTAATATATGTAAATCCTTTAAGTCTCTATACATTTTTCAACAGTACACATTTCACATTATCCCATCACCCCATCCCCATCCTTACAACCTCCACTTACTTTCATGACGAAGTCTGGAGTCCAGACTGACCACCGTTATGCCCTTTCCTCGACCGTACGCTCCTAGAACACGCAAGTGATAACTATGTCCTTGATATTCTGCACAACAAAAACAAAAATGAGCAATCCTCTGGTAGGTGTCAGTCTGTCACAGCCACTCCCACACAGCATTTACAGTCAGCTTCAACCAAGATCATGCACTTTTTCATTGTTTTCCATGTCAACTGGTTAACAGTAATAAAAAAAAAAAAGACTTGATCAGATTCTTCTAAGATCAACAAGACATGTCACACGAGAGCCACATCATCTACAAGAAGTCAGGACACACAAAACCTTTGTCAGTTGTTTCCACATCTTTTAGCAATGACAATGTCTGCTTAAAAAAGTTCTACATGTGAATGCATCTTTTTTTCCCACTTGTTTCCGTTCCCCTTCAGCACACAGATACATGTAAAGACATACATATGCAAATACACAAATGATGTTTTTCCTTCATGGACTGCCAATTTTAATATTGTATATATACACGATCGTAAAAAGGGTCTAAATGAAAAACAAAATCTCAATACTAAAGGTTTCATAATAGAAATAATATGCTGCCATGTTCATACCTTCTACAACTGATCAAACAAACAAAAATGTTTCTGACACTCAAAAATCATTAGTGCCAAACACTTTTTTTTAAAATGTTATTGCAATACCTTTGCAGCAAGGGCAACAGTCAGATCCAACTTAATTACAATGCTACAATTTGAGGTCATTTTCTTCCGTGCAACGTCCTATGCACAGATATCCCCTGACGAAAAGCAGTGTCATTTTTTTGGCAGTCTTGTCATAGCTGTGATCACTATGGCTCTCCTGTACACATCCACACCCTCGCCCATCTTGTTACAGCCTTGGCATCGGCAAGTCACTTGTCAGGAGCAAAATGTCAGTGGAAAGTACAAACAGCATAAGTACAAACAGCATAAGTACAAACAGCATAAGTACGCGCTTGCCTTGAGGGGAGGCCGCCTTAGTTATGAACAAACCCCAACAACTTCCCCTATTTCTACGCCCCCTCAGAGTGTAAGGAGTTCAGGGCCGAAACACTTGTCTGACGGGGGGTTCTTCTCTAAAGACCTGTCAAGCTCTACCTAGAGTTTCTTCCTACTAAACAAAAACCAACAACCTACTTCTCTTATTTCTACTGACCATGCTCCTGGAAAAAAATACTGGGAGAGGGGGGAGGGGGGAGGGGGTTAAACTCAAATAATGGATTTCATTGGACCCAAGGCACACACTATCCATAGTACTATGCACCCACTTCAAA
>CM031616.1:4189895-4204895 GCA_018398815.1 Conus ventricosus
GTGCGTGCATGTGTGCGCGCGCGCGTTCCTGAGAGAAATATAGATTGTGTGTGTGTGTGCCTGTGTGTGTGCGCGCGCGCGCGCTTGTGAATAGCGGGGGAGGGGGGGGGGGGGGGGGGGGAGTCCAAGCAGCATCCAAACCTGCTGCCTCTGCTCGGATCTCAAATTAGCGGCTGATATCAGATATGCCATGGTCGATCTGTATGTTTCATGTCTGCATGTGTTAGGTGAATGCGCATCGCAAAGATTACAAGTCGGGGAATGTCACTGTTTAACCATGGCCGAAAAAGATAATCGTTAGTTGGGCCTTGAGTACTTTTACCTTTCCAGTCATGAAACTGAAACATGAGAGCCGTCTGGGTTCCGGTAGGCCTAATACTGAACTGAAAACGTTGTGCGCATGCGTATACCTCAACAGCTTTCATTTTGCATGTTGTCACTGGTTGAATCTTGGAAGCTGAGATGTGTTAGCGTCGAAAATAATATTTTCGGACAGCACCAGTACCAACAGAAATCATGTTATACCCGTGTAAGCTACCAGACGCTAATAAATGCACCCATAATGTGCAGGTAATAATCACTGATTTAAAGTTTATATTGCAATAAATGGTGAGAGTTGTCAGAGGGGCCTGTGGCGCAATGGATAACGCGTCTGACTACGGATCAGAAGATTCCAGGTTCGAATCCTGGCAGGCTCGAATTTTTTTTTTTCGCAGTTTGAAACACATTTCTTATTGCCATTCCTTCACTCATGTCTGCTATATCTGCACCAAACCTCCTCATACACAGACGCATACACACGTTAACTATGATATTTCAGGTGCAACGTCTATCATTTAAATGATGCAGCTGTTAGAGGCCATAGAAGAGTGTTACTTTTAGTGAATTCAAGTCTCGCCATTTTTAACATGAGACAGACAGAGATAGATACAGAGAGAGCTAGAGACAGACAGACATCGGACAGACAGAGAGAGAGAGATCATCATCATATTCTCTCTCTCTCTCTCTCTCTCTCTCTCTCTCTCTCTCCATACTAAGTCATCACGTCCCAACTTGTCCCAATTACAAGATCCCCACGGACAGGAAATAACAAGCAGTTCAAGCGCCTGTCTCCTAGAACAAACTACTGGGGCGAATCCTTCCTCCCAAAAACGATCAAGGATTGGAATGCTCTCCCCAGACTGCCGTCGATGCTGCATCCCTGGACACATTTGTATCTAGGGTGTCTCAGCTTCAAGGGCTCTGTGGGCTGGCTCCCACTTTGCCTTAAACATGTGGCTACTAAATATAAAAGGAAAAGATGCTCCCAGGATTCACCGAAAGGGGGAGAGAATGATGAATCCATCGGTGCTCAACCAATCACGACTGCAAATCCCAAACGGACTATGAACATGGACCAAATGGAATATCCATGTGTCTGTGGAAAGCGTTTCGCTACCACCCGTGGCATGAAGATCCACAGAACAAAGATGGGATGTGTGAAGACTCATCTGAATGAGCAGCAGCGCACTGCATCAGCAGATAAGACGTCGGAAGACCAAGGCCAGGATTTAAACCACAGTGCCAAGGACATCCACGCTGTTGGTTCGGATGAGGAATTTACACAGACCCTCGATGCCAGGCGCCTGAAACTCAACCTGCCACGAGCAAACGAAACTGAAGATTGGGAGAAACTGGATGCAAAAATCGTCCAAAGACTCGATGCACTGATAGGGAAAAGCACCCTGGAACACAAACTAGCCACATATGGGGACATTGTGTATGCCACATGTAGAGACGCCTATGGAGTAAAACTACCCAAAGAGAAAACACCTCCAAAGAAATCCAGACGCCAAGAAAAGATGGACAAGATCAGAGTCCAAAAGAACAACCTCAAGAAGCAAATGAAGACCGCACTGCCAGCTGAAAAACAAGGCTTGGAAAAACTGTGGGAAGACCTGAAAGAAAAACACAGCGCCCTCAGCAAAGCGGAATCTGCGAGGAAGAGGAAGAGCAAAAAGAAGAAGACACAAGAGCGCTTCTTCAGAGACCCCTTCCAGTTTGCCAGAACACTGTTTGAGCAGCCAAAATCTGGGACCCTAAGTGTTGACAAAGGAGTTCTTGAGCAGCATCTGAGGAAAACATACTCTGACTCACAGAGCAAAGCACCACTCGACATTCAAGGTCTGGTATGGCCAACCAACCCTGAGGAACAGTTCAATGGCAAGCCTCCAACGTTGGCGGAAATCAAGAAGGTGGTCGACAAAGCCAGAGCCAAATCATCACCAGGGCCAAACGGAATACCTTACCAGCTTTACAAGAAATGTCCCAAGGTGCTGGAGTGGCTCCACAGGCTGCTGCGATCGGCTTGGAGAAACCAGAAGATCAGCGGCCAGTGGATGACGGCAGATGGTGTGTACATCCCCAAAGAGCAAAACGCAAGTGACATCAGCCAGTTCAGGCCAATATCACTACTGAACGTCGAAGGGAAAATCTTCTTCTCTGTCATGGCAGCAAGGCTGACCAAGTACCTGATGGAAAACAAGTACTTGGATGTGTCAGTCCAGAAAGGTGGCATCCCAGGCGTGGCTGGCTGTGTAGAACACGCCACAATGATCTGGGACGCAATCCAAAAAGCAAAAACAGAAAAGAGAGACCTGGACGTAGTGTGGCTTGATCTGGCAAACGCATATGGATCTGTGCCCCATGAGATGATACAGTTGGCTCTTGAGATGTACCATGTGCCAAAGAACATCCGCGACATGCTCAAGAAGTACTTCAATGGCTTCTCAATGCGGTTCTCTACCAAGGAGTATACAACTGATTGGATCAACTTGGAAGTGGGCATTGCAATGGGCTGTGCAATTTCCCCGATACTGTTCGTGCTGGCAATGGAACTCATCTTGAAAGCAGCAACAAACAACGCGAGACAAACAGACCTTGGCGATGGATACAAGATGCCTCCTCTCAAGGCCTTCATGGATGACACTACAGTGATTTCATCCAGAGAAGATGAGACACGTCATGTGCTGGAGAGGCTGGACGACATAGTTGCCTCATCCAGAATGAAGTTCAAGCCAAAGAAATCACGGAGTCTCTCACTGAGGAAAGGAAAAGTGGCCGAATCTGTGGTCTTCAGTGTTGCCAACCAGGCCATTCCAACAGTCACAGAAGAACCAGTCAAGAGCCTTGGAAGATGGTATGATGATACGCTGAAAGACACACAAAGAGCAAAAGAAACCAAACAGATGGCGGAAGAAGGCTTGGAGACCATTGACCAGTGTGGGCTCCCTGGCAAATACAAGGTCTGGTGTCTGCAGTTCATGCTGATACCAAAGCTCCTATGGCCTCTGATGATATACGACATCTGCACCAGCACAGTGGAGGCAATGGAAGCCAAAATCAACAAGTTCACAAGGAAATGGCTTGGTGTCCCACCCTGTCTGACTGACATCGCGCTGTACTGTCGCCAAGCAAAGCTCAAACTACCACTGAAATCCATCCTGGAGGAATACAAAGCAGGGAAGATCAGACTTCAAAGCATGCTGGAGGACTCAGGAGACAAGGTGGTAGAAGCAATCAAGCCCCAGCTGAAGACAGGCAGAAAATGGAAAGTTCAAGAGGCGATGGATTCTGCAAAAGAAAGTCTCAAGATCAGAGAAATAACAGGACACACACAGACCAACAGACAAGGACTGGGGGTGACCAAAACTGAATGGTGGTCAAAGGCCAAAGGAAAAGCCAAAAGAGACATGCTGATTCAGGAGATGAGAAAAGAAGAAGACCAAAAAAGACTCCAAAAAGCAGTCCAGCAGAGCCAGCAAGGGCAATGGACAACGTGGGAGAATGCACTCCAAAGAAGTCTAACTTGGAATGACATTTGGCACATGGCCCCTCTCAGGATCAGCTTCATTCTCAGATCTGCATATGACCTTCTGCCCTCAAATGCAAACCTGGTGAAGTGGGGGAAAACAGACGATCCTGCATGCCCCCTCTGCCATGAAAAACAAACAGTGGAGCATGTTCTAAGCTCATGTAAAGTAGCCCTGGCTCAAGGAAGGTACACATGGAGGCACAACCAAGTGCTCAAAGAAATTGTACAAGTAGTCTGGGCTAGTACCAACACCACAAAAGGGAGAATCAGGACTCCAAAAGCACCCGCAACATTCTTCACGGCAGGAGGCAGCAAATCATGGCCAAGAACAACAGTGCCACTCAAAACATGCAGGCAGAGTCTGCTGGATGGGGCAGATGACTGGGAGTGCACTGCAGACCTCCCAGAATGGAAGAGTCACCCAGAGATCATCAGCAAGAGTGGCATGAGACCAGACATAGTAGTCCACTCTAAGTCAACCAAGCAGCTGATCATGATCGAGCTCACGGTGCCATATGAGAACAGAATGGAGGCAGCTCAAATCTACAAGACTGAAAAGTATGCTGATCTGGCAAACAGCCTGAGGAGAGAAGGCTATCAGGTCAAAGTCCTCACTGCAGAAATTGGAGCTAGGGGATTTGTAGGAACGTCTGCATACAGCCTCATGAAACAGCTCTCAGTTGCAGGGAAGGAAAAAACCAGAGCCCTGAAAGCAATGGCAGAAGCGGCAGAGAGGTGTTCAAGCTGGATCTGGTCAAGGAGGAACAAAAGTGAACTTCATAAGGCTTAATTTCCCTACAAATATCAGGTGTCCCTGTGGCTCAGTGGTTAAAGCGCGAGTCATTAAGTAGAAAATGAGCATGTCCAGAGGGTCATGGGTTCGAATCCCAGCCATGGCTCGTCCCAAGATGGGGGAAAAAAAAGGGGGCAGCAGAGGGACATCCGGAGTCATGAACCGGGTGTGGCCCAACCCCCCTAGAGTGTCAGGAGATAAGGGCCGAAACACTTGCTTGAAGGGGGCTTCTCTTCTGAGGACTCTCTGCTGCCACGCTCTCCACGAGTTTCTTTCTACAGTTCAAGCGCCTGTCTCCTAGAACAAACTACTGGGGCGAATCCTTCCTCCCAAAAACGATCAAGGATTGGAATGCTCTCCCCCAGACTGCCGTCGATGCTGCATCCCTGGACACATTTGTATCTAGGGTGTCTCAGCTTCGCTGATCTCCTGTCGCCCACGGTGTGTGTGAATGTGAGGGGGTGGGGGTGGGGGAGGGGGGTGTATGAAAACTGTTTTGTAATGTCTGTGGATCTGTCTCATCCAGTTTCTAGATGACTTAGGTACTCTCCGGAGAGACGCTGCGAGTGATGGTAGGAGGGACATCTTCAGTGTCTTTCCTGCTGGTCACCCTCTCCGGTAGGGGGATTATGTGGGTTTAAAAAAAAAAAAAATTTAAGGCGCAGACCCTCTGAAGTGTCACGGACAATATGGTCTCAAAATACTCAACTTATTGATTGTGGAGACCAGTCCGTCGGTGGTGAAGAGGATCCAGAAAAAAAGCCATCCTCTTCTTCTTCTTCTTCTTCTTCTTCCGAGTACTGGATAGGGTTCGATGAACATTAGTATCCATGAATGGGTGATGGTTTAGAGCTGGTTCCCTTTTTAGGGGTTTTAGTGGTGACCCATTGACCCATCGTTTGGTTTCTTTACGTAGGATGAGTCGCACTGTTTGTTTGATGGTAAAGAGTACAATACTATTCATGGAAAAAGCATGAGTTTTGAAAAGAATATGGCTAAAAATGAGGACGCACTTACAGCGCTAAAATTAAACTACGACAACGACCATGACTCGGTGAAATCTCTTGCAAGCGGTAAAGGTGTTGTGTATCAGAAAATGTCGTATGTATATTTTTAGTAAATATTT
Source organism: Conus ventricosus (assembly GCA_018398815.1). Classification (NCBI taxonomy): domain Eukaryota; kingdom Metazoa; phylum Mollusca; class Gastropoda; order Neogastropoda; family Conidae; genus Conus; species Conus ventricosus. Next base: position 4,195,668 of record CM031616.1, read on the forward strand.
TAAAATGGCATCCGATTTTAAAGGTGGTCCTTAACTTTTTGTGAAATCTGTACATACAGAGTACATAGTTTTATTTTTGGTATGCTACTTGCTGTATATAGATATAGCCTATGTCATCATGCACATGCGTGAATGTGTTGGGGTGTGTCTGTGTGTGTGTGCTCGTCGAGAAAGTCACAAAGATTGTGTGTGTGTGTGTGTGTGTGTGTGTGTGTGTGTGTGTGTGTGTGTGTGCGTGCGTGCGTGCGTGCGTGCGTGCGTGCGTGCGTGTATGTGTGTGACCGCAGGATTTTGGTCTGCTGTAATGCTCCCATCCCCATCCCACCCCCGCCCCTTTTGGCATATATCCCCATTACTCCACACACACAAAAAAATAATTAAGAAAAAGAAAATGGCGTTCAGGGACCGCAACTTCGCCAAAAGGGACACATTGATAACATACACTTTGCATGCCGTGCGTGATGAATTGCGACAAAAACAACTATTGACGCTAGCTCTGGGGTCTTGCTAACACGGTACACAATTAATTTTGATTGCGTCTTGAGTAGGGATTTACAAATCGTCTGCCTTGAGTGACAACCATGTGTCGATATGTTTGAAAAGCTCTAAGCAGACAAAATGTATACCCATTTTTCTTTCTTTATTTCTCAGAAAGTCCCACTTGTCCGCACAGATGCCAAAGCCATCAATATAATTAAAGGGCTAACGCTCTAGACTAATCTGTCTGTTAGCGGTCATGACGGTGTAATCTATTTTTCTCGGCCCATGCACGTTTCACAAAATTAACTGATGAACACCGAGTGCTGAAACACAGAGCTGTGTCTCACCACTTAGAAATGATAGTTATTGTTCAGCAGATTAACAGAGTTATTTCAAATCAATCATAGATTTCGACTCAACGAACGAATGATTGAATGAACCTCTGTGTTCGTCCTGTCTCTGCCTCTCCATCTGTCTGTTCTGTCTGTCTGTCTGTTCTGTCTGTCTTACCTTCACTGTATGTCTCTTCACCTACCATCACTCACTTGCTCACTCAATACATGTACAGAATAGCTCCATTGCGACACTTTGTGCTCGCAACACTTTGTGCTGGTAAGGCTGATCAAACTGTCGCAAGTCAAATTTTGTGCTGTGCGACACTTTGTGCTGGTAAGGCTGATCAAACTGTCGCAAGTCACATTTTGTGCTGTGCGACACTTTGTGCTGGGGACACATTTCAGTCTCTGAGCAAAGTTCAGCCTGCTCTACGACAGATTTCAGTCTCTGAGCAAAGTTCAGCCTGCTTTACGACAGATTTCAGTCTCTGAGCAAAGTTCAGCCTGCTCTACGACAGATTTCAGTCTCTGAGCAAAGTTCAGCCTGCTTTACGACAGATTTCAGTCTCTGAGTAAAGTTCAGCCTGCTCTACGACAGATTTCAGTCTCTGAGCAAAGTTCAGCCTGCTTTACGACAGATTTCAGTCTCTGAGCAAAGTTCAGCCTGCTTTACGACAGATTCCTGTCTCTGGGCAAAGTTCAGCCTGCGTTACGACAGATTCCTGTCTCTGGGCAAAGTTCAGCCTGCTTTACGACAGATTTCAGTCTCTGAGCAAAGTTCAGCCTGCTTTACGACATATTTCAGTCTCTGAGCAAAGTTCAGTCTGCTTTACGACAAATTCCTGTCTCTGTGTGCAAAGTTCAGCCTGCTTTACGACAGATTCCTGTCTCTGAGCAAAGTTCAGCCTGCTTTACGACAGATTCCTATCTTTGAGCAAAGTTCAGCCTGCTTTACGACAGATTCCTGTCTCTGAGCAAAGTTCAGCCTGCTTTACGACAGATTCCTGTCTCTGAGCAAAGTTCAGCCTGCTTTGTCGATTACAACGTGTCGTCACTGTGTCACCCTTTTTCTTCTTCTTCTTTCAATCTTTTTGTTGTTGTTGTTGCTTTGTTTTGTTATTGTTTTGTTTTTTTCGTTTTTTTTTGTGTGTTTTTGTTTCTTCACACACACACACACACTCACACACACACACACACACACACACACCACAGAGGGAGAGAGACAGGTGTCATCCACACATAACATTGCGTACAGTCGAGATGGTATCCCACATGGGAGCAAAAAAAAAAAATCACACCCGTTGTGAAACTTTAAAAGGGCAATGCTGAACAGCAACAACAACAAAGATTATTTAGAGCCAGGAAAGGTCACGTGAGACGATAATCTGAACGTTTAATTCACGTCCATTTACAGACTACAAGAAAAGTTGGGACGAGTAAGAAATTCAGGTATCATCAGTACTTAACTTTTGCAAAAAACATTTTCTTTTTTTCTTTTTTTTTTTTTTTTTTGCGTGTAGAGCATCTTTTATACTGCAGGGTGAAAAGCTGTCAGCGTGACGACATTCTTGTTTGTTGCACGCGCCGTCACAAGACGAAAACCGACAATTTCATAAACTTTTAAGCGGGTGTCAGATTTCATTCTATAGTGACTGGCAATGGGGGTTCGTCTACTGGTGCTGGGGGCCGGAATAGCTCAGTTGGTAGAGCGCCGGACTCGTAATCCAAGCGTTGCAGGTTCGAATCTCCGCCGGGCCGTTTCGGTACAGGGGGGATTTTTCCCTCGGAGTTAACATTAGTTCTGACTCCATACATTAGTTCCGACTCCATTTCCCATACAGTCCTTCGAATGAGACTATAAACCGAGGTTCCGTGTGTGAACGCACGCATAACATCTTGCACACACGTAAAATCCCATCACCAACATTCGAAAGAGAAGGCCAGTTTGGCCGTTGGTACGGATGACACGTTACACATAGCATGCATTTCCCGAAGATGGAGTATGGCTGCCTTAATGGCGGGATAAAAAAAACGGTCATACACACAAAACTCCACTCCCTTTGTTGGGTAGATGGGATTAATACTTGCCTGTCCACATAAGGAGTGTCCGCAGGAGTATCAGCCTGGTGAGTTGATTTTAACGTGGTGACAGCCCTGATATGGCCCTTGCGGTCGGCTGGGCTATAAGCAGCATTATCTTATCATAGGAGTATCAGCCTGCGTACGCGGAAGTCGACTGGTGCTTAGGTGGGCAGGAAAGATGTGATTGTTTGGCTCTGAACTGTATTCAGTCTTTTGTCCGCCCTTAACGTCAGTGGCTAGTCTCAATGGGCCGGACTTTCATTACAATGCCGCGGGTCATTTGGACAAATTATCAGATTAGGACTCACTCATTGAAAGACGATTCGGAAGTGCTTGTGAGAGGGGGACAAACTACGTTTAAGTTACTACTACACGGATTTGCACGATCACTGAATCCAAGTGACTACTGTTCATTTTTATGGAACGACAGCCGCAGATCTATGGGGCTTGCCGCACCTTACTGGGAGCGAGATCATGTCGAGAAGCATAGCACGCTGTACAGTCTGTGCTCTGTGTGTGTGTGTTCCCAGTTAAAACGAGTTCTCCGTTAAATCTCGGACTCCAGTGAGGCCGTAATAGATAGCCAGCCACACACACACACACATACCAGGAAAGTAAAATGCACTCTATACGGTATTGAGCAATGTTCGTTTACATTTCAGATCAGAAACAGCAGTTTGTCCCCTTCCCCTTCCCCTTGCCCCCCCCCCCCTCCCCCCTCCCCACCACCAAGTGTTCCTAGAGCCGGTTTATTGTAGTGGACAGGAAAAATGTCGGTACATAATAAGAAACTGAAAGGTTTCCTTCTTTAGTCTTAGCTCGTGCGATGAAGATTTCTTTTCTTAATGTTGACGATGAAGTGAATTTGAAACTAAACGAAGCTGAATTGGAGGCAAGGGTTGTTCATACTTCGCCTTTAATGCTTCATCTCTCTCTTTCTGTGAAGGCATGTTGACGTTTGTGTCGAGCAACGCCCAATTCATTTGTCAACTTCCCCAGATAGGTAGCCTATGCGAAACCAGTGTAGTATGCTACACATGTGGGAAGGGCGAGCTGGCGTGCGCGCACGAGCCTGTGGGTGTGTGTGCGTGTGTGTGTGCGCGCGCGCGCGCGTGTATGTATGGATGTGTGCGTGTGTGTGTTTGTGTGTGTGTGTGCGCGCGCGCGCGTGTGCGTGCATGTCTTCTTCCTTTATACGACCAACATCATTTTGCTGATGGTTTTGTCGTAGTTTGTTGTAAGGATTTGGAAGGGGAAAAAAAGTGAGGAGTGGGTGGAGTAATGGTGAACAAGTAGTAGGGGGAGGGGGGGGGGGGGACAGTAGTAGAAAAGTGACCGGGAAGGATGGCAGGGGGAGGGGGGGGGGGGATTGTAGGAAACAGTGGTCAGGAGGAAGGCAAGGGTGGAGGGTTGGGGGTGATGGGGAAGGGGGCTGGTTGTTTCAGATTCTATGATGTGTGTGTGCGCGCGCGCGCGTGTGTATGTGTGCGTGCGTGCGTGCGTGCGCGCGCGCGTGTGTATATGTGCGTGTGTGTGTGTGTGTGTGTGTGTGTGTGAAAATCAATATAACAAAATCAGAATCACGTTTAATCATAATGAATACCTATCTGTCAACAAGCTTGGAATGATCTTGTTCACTAACTTGCCAGGTCATCGAAGTCACCGACAGATCGAAGCTTTGTGGTGATTCTTCCTCCAAAGCTGACTGTGCTGTATAATGATCTTCAAGTGCATCGGCCACGACGCACTCCAGGTACATGTTGCAAGGTGTGGGCGATAAACCCACGCTGGGAAACGTCAACTGAAAGATGGAACCACTCTGCAGGGCGGCACTCTGTAGAACGCTGTGCCAGTCGCTTTTAATTAAAAGTACAGCTGCTGGATGGTGTTGGTTAGCTCTTGCCCGATGTTACATTTCTTCATTGTGGTCCATGGAGCCTCCTGCCAGATTCGGTCTACCGCCTTTTTGAAGTCTATAAAGACAGTGTCGCCCTAAGGCCAGACTGTAGACAGCTCGAGGCTGTTCAATCCAACATCCATTCATCCCAGTAGCACGTGTATAAAAACATTGGGATTTGAGAAGATAAACGCCTGAATGGAAGGGACTAGCAGGGGACATATTTGTGAAAGGGACTCAATCTGAAGTTGTTAACCGTCTTGGTTTGTAGGAATGCTTGTTGTGCGCATATCGGCCGGCTTTGAGATTGTGTCAAGTTTTGAGCTCTCATTTTTGTGTGTGATTTTGTTCAAACCCGACCACAGTGCGGACTTGCTGGTCATTACAGATTTTGATTTGGTTCTTGATCAACAAGCTGACGGTGTCCGCCATGTTCCCTGTTCCAGCCCAGAAGTATCCTTTGAACTGAAACGGGTTCACAACGGCCTGTGCGCTGGCACGTTTGCACTAATTAAGTGATTCCAGTGTGCTGCTAATGCGGATTATCCATAGGTGCGAGTGTAAATGTGTTAGCGCATGTGTGCGTGTGAATGTGTGTGTGTGCGTGCGTGCGCGCGCGCGAGTACTCTTAAGACACATGTGTGGACGTGTGTGCATGTGTGATTGAGTGTCTGCGTGTGTACGCGCGCACGCACTTATGTGTGTGTGTGTGTGTGTGTGTGTGTGTGTGTGTGTGTGTGTGTGTGTGTGTGTGTGTGTGTGTGGACGTGCGTGCGTGCGCGCGTGCGTGTGTGTGTGCGCGCTTGTTTGCATTTGTGCGTGTTGGCGTGTATAAACATGATTGCACGTGTATGTGTGTGTGGTGGTAGTGTGAACACATGGTGCGTGCGTGCGTGCGTGTGTGTGTGTGTGTGTATGTGTGTGCGCGTGTGCGCGCGCGCGCGTGCGCGTGTACATGTGTGTGTGTCCGAGCGTGCGCGCGTTTTGCTTTTATACGGGAACATTTAATTGCATTTACTTATTGATTGATATCTGTTGATTTACCTGTGTCTTCGTTCATGGCTAACTGGCTATGCCTCGGTAGTACAGATAAAAGATACAGATATTGGGGTACATCAAAGATGCATGTGCTTTCATCAAGCTTGGTAACCATGGGCTTCGGTGTTCGCGAGTGTGCTGGTGTTGCTGGATGGGGAGAATGCGGTGGGCGTCGTGTGGGCGATCCACAGGCATGTGTGTTCGTGTGGGGTGGGCTGGTAGAGGCCGGGAAGGTATGGTTGCACGTGTCGTGTGTTCTACGTCTGTGGTGAAGGGAAGGAGAAAATGGGGAGGGTGAAGAGGGTGGGGAGGGGGGGGGGGGTGGAGAGAGGTGGTAGGCCTATGTCTGTTCATTGATTGACTGGCTTCATTGAGTTTATATATTAACGTTCCTCCTCTTTTTTTTTTAATTAAGGTATAATTTACTTTTTTGTGTGATACGTTTCGCTGTTCTATATGTGATATGTGTGATACGTTTCGCTGTTCTATATGTGATATGCTTTTTCTGTGATACGTTTCGCTGTTCTATATGTGATATGCTTTTTGTGTGATACGTTTCGCTGTTCTATATGTGATGATACGTTTCGCTGTTCTATATGTGATATGCTTTTTGTGTGATACGTTTCGCTGTTCTATATGTGATATGCTTTTTGTGTGATACGTTTCGCTGTTCTATATGTGATATGCTTTTTGTGTGATACGTTTCGCTGTTCTATATGTGATATGCTTTTTGTGTGATACGTTTCGCTGTTCTATATGTGATATGTGTGATACGTTTCGCTGTTCTATATGTGATATGTGTGATACGTTTCGCTGTTCTATATGTGATATGTGTGATACGTTTCGCTGTTCTATATGTGATATGTGTGATACGTTTCGCTGTTCTATATGTGATATGTGTGATACGTTTCGCTGTTCTATATGTGATATGTGTGATACGTTTCGCTGTTCTATATGTGATATGTGTGATACGTTTCGCTGTTCTATATGTGATATGTGTGATACGTTTCGCTGTTCTATATGTGATATGCTTTTTCTGTTTAGTTATTCACTTCTGTTCCGTTTTTTTCCATTATCATGATGATGATCATTATTATCAGTATTACTGCTACTGCTACTACTACTACTATCACCTGCTGCTGCTGCTGCTACTATTATCATTTTCACTCCAGTTTGTGTTACAGAGTATACTCCTCATCATTATTTTTATTTCCACCACCATCATCGTCATCATTATTGTTATCATTGTTTTAAATATTGTTTATACTGATCAATAATGATTCTGAACAGCCATTCCCCACAAACAATCAAATCGTCACACACACGCACACACACGCACTTATACACACACACACGCGCGCGCAAACACTCGTACGCCCTTATGCACAGGTATGTAGTACGTATAGTATGTACACGCCTTTGCATCAAACGCTAAATCATTAAGATCAGCAAGAGAATGTCCATCTGTTAACAAAAATAACAAACAAACAAACAAACCCAGATAATGCATGGTGAGTGAGAGTCAGTTTGAAAAAAACAAAGTGATGACAGTGGGTGAAAAAATGGAGGCCCCATTGTTCAAAAAAAAAAAGAAAAGAAAGAAAAAGAAAAAAAAAAAAAGAAAAAAGGAGAAGAAAAAAGAAACGAAAAAAGTATGCATACGCACGCACATGCGTGCATCTAGGATCATGTTCACACAAGGCCACTGATCACATACACTCACACGCATATGCCAGCGCGCGCGCGCACGCGCGCACACACATCCCGCACGCTGGCACACAAAAGGACCCGCCCACTCATGCATACATACACACAAACGCATGTGCATACATATGCATGCACACACACACGCAAAAACACACACAAAACTATAGTATTTACACTAACGAGCAGGTCAATCATATGCTGAGCTGTATCCATCAGATCTCCATGAGATCCTCGTATTAAACCTTTCATCTAAGTTATTAATTTTTGTTCTTTAATCCACCGGTTGTAAATCCTGCGCCCCGTGGTCTCAAAGCTTAGCAGATATAGTGTAGCGTATATGGACTAGTCCGCACGCAGTGGCACCTTGATGAAACTGAAACTATAAAGGCGTGGTAGATCTTATGTTCAATACGCTTTTCGCTAAGGGCACGCAGGCCGAAGATCTGTTCAATGGTATTTCTCTGCCTTGGCGGAATCCATGCTGTTCCTCAGCAATAATGGTATCTGTTCAGGAAAGCAGTCTCTCCAGAACGATTTTCATTATTCACCAGCATAGCTGATAAAACTAATAGTGCGCTAGTTCTCGCAGGGATGGAGATTTCCTTTCTTGGGAAGGGTGACGATTAGAGATGGAGTCCCTGGCGTGGGCCGCTCCCCGCTGTGCCAGGTTTTATTGCAGAGGGTGGCAGTTAAGATATCCGTTTCTGCTTCGCTATCACGTTTCACGAGTTGTGCTGGGATGGCGTGGAAGCCTTCAGCCTCCCCACATTTTCCCTCTCTCACTGCAGTTAACGACGGCTTCACGGAGTACGGAGGAGTGCTCCTTATGTGATGGTTCCTGCGCTGATAGCTCATCTAGATCTCGTTTTGCTCCGTTTGTTGCGGAGTTCAGATCAATAGTCAGTGCACTATTTGAATGGAGTCTTCTTCCAGCGTGGGACATTTGGCGTCTTTGTCCTGGACGGTGCTGACTTTTCCTGTTTTGGTTTCGTCACGTCTTTCAAAAGTTCAAAAAATAAAAAAAATAAAAAATAAAAACTTTAAATGTGTCGTTGTAGTCTAGGTTATTCTCGGTGTCCTCCTCACAATCACAAGCTGTTCGATATTTTTCCTTTGCATTCTTCATTTCCTCATTGATCTTCTTGTTCATAGCCCACCACCACCACCACCATCACCCACCATCCCCAAGCTATACCTCTCTACAACAGGAAGTGAAGACCGATGACTGAGAGGATGGATCAGGGAAGGGCGGGGATGGAGGGGGGGGGGTGGCGACAGCAAACACCGATGACCAGGGAGGAGAGGCGGGGATGTTTAACACTACCATCTTCACTAACAAAAAGAAAAGAAAGAAAGAGAAGAGAAAAAAAAGAAACCTAGCAGATAGGAATTTTTCTTTTCTTTCTGCGTACGCAGGCTGATACTCCTGCGGACACTCCCTGTATAGCCAGGCAGTGGAGTTTTGTGTGTATGACCCTTTTTTATCCCGCCATTAAGGCAGCCATACTCCATCTTCGGGGAAGGTGCATGCTATGTGTCACGTGTCATCCATACCAACGGCCAAACTGGCCTTCTCTTCCGAAAGTTGGTGATGGGATTTTACGTGTGTGCAAGATGTTATGCGTGCGTTCACACACGGAACCTCGGTTTATAGTCTCATTCGAAGGACTATATGGGGAATGGAGTCAG
>CM031616.1:4207395-4212395 GCA_018398815.1 Conus ventricosus
CACGTTTGCTGACATTTTCGACGTCTCTTTTTGCTTTGGGGGCAAGCGTTCCTGGCTTCATTTCCCGCCTGCGCCTAATACCACTATTCCACACAAGCTACGAGTCCAACGAATCTCAACGAATTGATAAATTTTAGAAATCGTAAGGAATCGTGGATTTTTGCAAATTTCTGTACAAAATCTTGACGCTGTACGAATCGGTTACGAATTTGTAAGATAGACTTAGGAATATTCGTGGGATTCTGCTCAAATCGGCGGAAACCATACGAAGATTGCCCAGAAATAACTACGATTTGCAAGAATCTCTTAGGAATGCTTAAGGAATGTTAAGATTCAGTCAAGAATAAGCTACGAATCTTCCGAAGGCATCACGAATCTGGTACGGTTATAATTTAGATCGTGACTGTTCTTGAAAATTCGTGGAAGTTTCCCTCAATACAGTATAAAAAGCCCTCAACCCTGCTAGGGCATCAGTTCCAAAATGGATTGCCAACGTAGAGCAGCTATTGCTCTGGCCCTGGAACTGGGATATGAACAGCAGCTGGTGATGAATAGAAAAAGACTGGTTCGAAGAAGAAGGGCCGCCATGTGGTGGGTCAGACCATGGCTGACACCAGCAAGAAGACCAGAGTATGGACACTATAGCAGACTGATGCAGGAGCTGAGGGTGGAAGATGCCTTTGCCAACTATGTGAGAATGCCACCCCACCTGTTTGATGAGTTACTCAACAGGATCGGCCCATTCATCCCGAGGAAAGATACCCACATGAGAACAGCCCTTGATGCCGCAATGAAGCTGGCCATGACCCTAAGGCCTCTGGCTACAGGAGACCGGTACCATAGCCTTCAGTATGACTTCAGATGTGGCCACAGCACTGTGGTATGCAGTGTGCAGGAGTCTGTCAGGCCATCATACAGGAACTGAAGGATGAAGTCATGCCACTGCCACGGACCCAGGACTGGAAGCTATTGCCCAGCAGTTCCAAGACCGGTGGAATGTTCCTCATGCCCTGGCGGCCTTGGATGGCAAGCATATTGCTCTCAGGAAGCCACATAACTCAGGCAGTGTCTTCTACAATTACAAAGGCTTCTTCTCTGTGGTCCTTCTTGCCTTAGTGGATGCAGACTACAAGTTCATCTGGATAGACACTGGTGGAGAAGGTCATCAATCCGACGGACAACTGTTTGGTGCTTCAGAACTGGTGGAGTGCATCGACGACAACACCATAAACTTTCCTGACAGTGATCCTATGCCCTACGATGACAGAGACACACCCTACTTCATTCTGGGAGATGATGCTTTCCCCTTCGGAATTTTTCTCATGAAACCCTATGGCAGGAGGGGTCTGGACAATGAGATGATGGTGGCCAACAACAGAATTACCAGGGGCAGACGTGTGGTGGAGAATGCTTTCGGAATATTGGCCAACAGATTCAGATGCTTCCTGGGCACTCTGGAACAACGACCTGAAATAGTGCGGTTACATGGTTCATGGACATTGCTGCAAATTTGTACCCGATTCTTACCCTATCGTAAATTCGTAGACAGTTCTTAATTGTTTCTTTGATGCTTCGGCGTGCATTCGTGGCATTCTTGATAGATTCGTAGCCGATTCGTTGTCAAGACACCGCTTCACGATTCCCAGAATGAGTTAAGAATACATAGGAATGCCTACGAATCGATTAGGACTCAGTTACGATACATAAGAAATCACTACGGTTTTGTTGAGAATTGACTCAGATTTTTTTTAATCGGGAGTTCGTGGCCAAAATTTTGAACAGCACAAAACTTTTGCCCCGAATTCCAGAATGCTCAAGAATTGCAAGAACTGACTAAGAACAAATGTGAATCAGTTACGAACTTCAGGAAAGTATTACGATTTAACTAAGAATCCCGGAGTTTATCAATGCCTGGCCATTCGTAGGATTCGTAGCCTCTGTGGAATAGTGGCAAAGTCATCTTTTCATTCCCTAGTTTGGATATTACCTTTGATAAGCATTCCCCTTGGGTTTCATCTCTGCTAAAGCCCTGTCGTTTGCCTTATAAAGGCTTCCTTCCATTAGCAAAGCTGTTATTAGTTAACAGGGAAATAGACTCCTCAACCGTAGTCTCTACCTCTCCAGACAAGATTCCTAGCTTCTTGAGAACTGAAACCCTAAAGCCTAGCTGATGAATTTAAAGTACTCAAAGTAGAGGTTTTTATACAAAGTACTCAAAGTTGAGGTTTTTATACATTCAAAGTACTCAAAGTAGAGATTTTTTGATACATTCAAAGTACTCAAAGTAGAGGTTTTTTTATACATTCAAAGTACTCAAAGTAGAGATGTTTATACATTCAAAGTACTCAGAGATTTTTTCCCTCATGCCAACATAGTCTTCCTTGACAAAGAGACATTTGTTTCTGCTACAACTGCTGGGCCTTTTAAATTAGCAAACATTTGGGGGAAAAGCACTAACATGATTGTCGCCAAGGGAAGCGTATAGGACCATCCCATCTTCGTTAGTAAAATCCAAGTCTATCAGTGTCGCTCATTGATCACTTCGATAACGGGTTTCAAAACATGCTGCTATAACAAAGTGTCTTTAACACTATCTTAGAACAAATTTTAGAAGGTATTTGAAATAAGTCCGCCGGTTAACATGGACAAACGAATTACAAGACAAAACACGACGCGTTTCGACCTCTTAGGTCTTCTTCAGAAGAGAAAAAACAACACCCGGGACAACGAAAATGAACGAGCAGTAATCTTCTCAAATTCAGCGCAAGATGGGCGTTGATTTCAAATTTACTCTCCGAAACCTCGCCATTTTTCGTAGGAAATATTGTTTGTAACTGTTTTCCCTTTGTCACCAGTATTTGCACTCGCACAATTCTGGCCTGCCTCAGTGCAGTTCCCACAAACTCCGAGATTGGCAGATCTAATCTTCCCGCCATCCTGAGCATTCTGTCAGAGGTCTTAGCGAGGCCTACTACCTGTTTTCCTTGCTCGCTTGACACTTGATTTAGTCCTCATTTCACTGTAAGGTCCACCAGGAAGTTAGAAATAAAACTACGCAGTGCAAAGATGATATCTACTCTAAAGCAATACCACTTCACACCTAACATGCATCCGAAGGTCCACAACGCATCAACTGTGAGCTATCATGCTGTCAAGCACACAGTAAGTTTCAGCTTATTGGTGCTCCTGGAATGTTGTGTTTGTATTGTATGTTGCCTAATGGGGATTCGAGATTTGTATAGACCAAAGAAAAGAAGATAGGAGAAGTAGGGAACGAACCGGAGGACATCGAGTACGCCCTAGTAACATACGAGCACCCGGCAAAACATATTGCTGTCTGTCACGTATTGTCCTCTCTGCTCATCCCAGTCCCTATAAAGAATGTGTGTGTATGTGTGTGTGTGTGTGTGTGTGTGGGGGGGGGGGGGGGGGGGGACAGAAAATGGACAGAATTCACAATTAATTTGCCGAAAAGACGCAGAAGACTAGACAGCGCATTTTCCCTTTGAACAGATATGATCGGCAGAACTTGCACAATTTTTCACAGCCGAACACAAAGAGTAGGCCAAAGCTTACAAAGTTTCTGTCTGTCGAATCATCATCCAACTCCACAGACTATGCCCATTAACAGAATGCATGCCTATTAAGTACCCCTCCGAGCAGGGATGCTAGACAAACGCGTGATTCACTTGGCTCTGAATTCTATTGACAAGTTCCAAAGTTCGAATTATAACCGACTTTCACAGTTCATAGTCTTTATTCTGCTTTTAGTCTGTCTGTCTGTCTAGGTCTACACAAACAGATACATGCATTCTTTTTACTGAAAAAAAGTCATTTCACGCGTGTGTGTTTGACAGGTTTCCACTCGATCAAGCTTCAAGTCTATCAGTGAACGGCGAGATTACTGTTCCATTGTCCTCTGGTCCTCAGAAGGCCATGGTCATTTGGCCTAAGTCTGCATAGACTCTGGTCCTCAGAAGGACATGGTCATTTGGCCTAAGTCTGCATATCCTCTGGTCCTCAGAAGGACATGGTCATTTGGCCTAAGTCTGCATATCTTCTGGTCCTCAGAAGGACATGGTCATTTGGCCTAAGTCTGCATATCCTCTGGTCCTCAAAAGGACATGGTCATTTGGCCTAAGTCTGCACAGCCTCTGGTCCTCAAAGGACATGGTCATTTGGCCTAAGTCTGCATATCCTCTGGTCCTCAAAAGGACATGGTCATTTGGCCTCAGTCTGCATATCCTCTGGTCCTCAAAAGGACATGGTCATTTGGCCTAAGTCTGCATAGCCTCTGGTCCTCAAAAGGACATGGTCATTTGGCCTAAGTCTGCATATCCTCTGGTCCTCAAAAGGACATGGTCATTTGGCCTCAGTCTGCATATCCTCTGGGCCTCAAAAGGAAAAGGTCATTTGGCCTAAGTCTGTCAAAGCGGTCGCAGGGCCTGCACTGCCTGTTTAACTATGGAGACTTTTGCCTGGTAACAGCCATTTTGCCCATAAGACACGTTTCCTGCGTTGACGGTGTGGGTTCCTGAAAACTGTGCGTAGGGCGTATTTCGCAAGACCATCCAAAAAGAGAGATGGTTTTTAAGCAGGATGCCCGCAGGCGGAAATTGAAACAAGAGCTACAACAGAATTACTGTGCCACCAAGTGAAAGAACAAATCAATTACAAATCAAACTCAGCGCATTTTGACCCATCTGGTCTTCATCAGGCAAGACAAATTACATTCAAGACAAAGAAAACAATGGATGAAGAGACAGTCTTCCCTTCGACCTGGGTGCTGAAAGACGAAGAGGGGCAAAGAAATTAGGAAAGTTACACTACGATCACACACACAGACACACCTAAAAACGATAACATAAAACGAAAGACAACACAATGAAAGGCAACAGTCCCTTTGAATCAAGCTGGTGTCAGAGTGCACTGTCTCTTGGTCATTTTGTTTTGGGTTCTTGTGATGTTACAGAAATAAACGAACGAAAGCCCACTCTTTC
>CM031616.1:4217395-4245176 GCA_018398815.1 Conus ventricosus
TCTTCCTTCCTTCCGTATAGTTAGTGACCGCAGCACAACCTAACTACATGTATACTGCTACTCTTTGCCGGGGTGATATGCGGAAAGCTCCCCCCCCCCCCCCCCCCCCCCCCCCCCCCCCCCCCCCCCCCCCCCCCCCCCCGGATCTTCTCTCTCTCTCTCTCTCTCTCTCTCTCTAGCGCGCGCAACCTTATTTCTGACACGCGTGATAACTGATTTCACTCAACTTCAATCTCTCTAGACTTTTTTTCTTCTTTCTTTTTTTTATACTAATTATGATAAGAGAATCGTGAGTTAGTTTCACTGTCTCTACCGCGTCCGTTTTTCCCGTCAACCCTGTTTGACGACTTTATTTCAGTGACTCAATGTCTCTCGTTCTTTTTATTTTATTTTATTGGAACCAGTATGGTGGGTTTGATTTCAATCCCCTACCCCACCCGCACCCTCTCTCATCTGTTCAATATCATATACTCTCTCTCTCTCTCTCTCTCTCTCTCTCTCTCTCTCTCCCGCCACACAGTAACGCCGTGCCTAAACTTGCTTGAGTATGTTTACTGCCGCGCCAATCTGTTTATGGACTACAACACTGAACGCGGAACTATAGATGCATTACATTGGAAATCGAATATGGCCAATGGCCATGGGATAGGCTTACTAGCATGGTCACGCGAGTGTTTTTCCCCCGATACAATCAGTTAAAACAAACAATCAATCAACGCCCCCCCCCCCCCCCCCCCCCCTACACACACGCACTAAATTGTTGATGTAGTAAAGGTCGCAATTCATTGCATCTTTTATTGCAACTCAAGTGATGATTCTGGTGAGTTTATCTCAACAATCTAATTAAGATACCATTAAAACGCCGTTGGACAAGACTGAATTGGACTGAACTGTGTTGTGCGACTGAAAAATGTCATACGTTTGTTCATCTGAGGTCTTTTTTGTGGAACACTGCAACCATCTGGGTGCAAGCCCCTTCCCCCACCCCTCAAAAAAGGCGATAATCGTGACCCACTCATATAAAAACAATCATGTAAAAACACAATCTTGACATTTATGCAGAAAATTGAACGATATATTCGCGACACACTTAACCAGTTATGCAAAAGCAGCGTATAATATAAGACACGGGATAGTCACGCTGTTTGTGTGCAACAAGGCATATGACAATAAATTGTTTTAATTTAAAAACGTCAATTCGTGGTCTACATCACACACTGAACTGTTGTCATCAACACACATTGTACAGACACCTCTCCCCTCCCCCTCTTCTGACAGTGAATGGGTGAGTTTTCACTTCTCACTTTTCATAGTAACCCTTTTACACAGAGACAACAACATTTAGTCCATTTTACCCTCGTCCAATTCAGTGTTGCTGTGATCGTTATTTCTTACCGACCTATTCTCTCTTCGCAAGAAACGGTTTCCTTGCTCTTCTTCGACCTCTTTGCGGTGCTGCGGACTCTCTCTAAAGCCTGACGTACCATACAGTATCTCCATGCTCCAGTGCTGGATAGAGATGGCCAATTTCTTTGTCCATGTAAGGAAAAGTGCATTTCATTATTATACTCACTCTGTTTGCTTTATCTACAGCACTTTGAATTTCAGACAACAGGCTGCCATCACACACACACACACACACACACACACACACACACACACACACCACACACACACACACACACACACACACAAATTCTTTTCATTTCCCCATTTAAACCCTACAGTGAACTTTTCATATCGTGCATTATTCATATTGTACGGGTATTTAGGACACTTTTTTTATCCAACACGCAGGGAAATACAATCAATTTACAAGCTTTAAAGTACAAGGAATTCCATGTCAACCGACCGTTCTGTAAAGGCATCAATGTATCATTGTATCTCGTCATGCTTGTTTGATGCATTGTACATTTTTGCGCCATTGCTTGTGCTCAATACAAAGTCTGGCAAATCATTAATAAATATAGTGACAAAGATTGGCTCGGATGCTCAATATACAGTCTGGCAAATCATTGAAAAATATAGTAACAAGGATTGGCCCGGGTCCTGGCATGCTTCTTTGAGGAACGCCACTTGACATTTCTGAATGTCTGGAACAGGGAATTACTTTCATTCTCTGTCGTCTGTCGTAAAGGCCCTTATCCAGATATGTACCTTACACATTACACCGCAGGCAGAGAGTTTCATCAACAGTCGTTCACATGACGCAGAGCCAAACGCCTTATTCAGGTAAGTGTTGTCAATGTAATACCCACTGTCCACTAATTTAGTCAATTCTTCCACTACCAGAAGAAGCCAGGTGACACATGGTCTGTGTTGACGGATATATAGAATAAAAAGACCTCTACTTTGGATGGGAGAAAGAGAACAGATGGCAGAAAAACAAGGGGGTTTCAGAACCGGCTATTCTGCAGTTGACCATTTATTTACACTGTGAATTACAAGCATGGCCTAGAAAAAGGGAAACGTTTGTATACTTTTTATCGACTACTCGTGGAAATCCTGTAAATCGTAGCAAACGACGGGCTTGTTCGTTTAAAAAAAAAAAAAGGAAAATACATGTACATAATAAAGAAGAAGAAGAAGAAGAAGAAGAAGAAGAAGAAGAAGAACAAAAATAAAAAGAAAATATTCCTTGATCGTTCAGATCCGGCCAAGATTACACACAATTCTTCGAATCATAAGCCGGTATGAAAGAGGGCTGTTTACTTTTGCCGAAATTTGTTTACTGGATACACACAAACGAGCAACAGGTGAACCGCAGAGAGATGGAAGATAAGGCACCATGGGCTACGCTTGGACAGAACAATAATGAGTGACTAAGAAATGTTTCCTGGGAATATTAAGGTCATCAAGATTGCTTTCACTAAGCAAGACTGGTACGACAAAAAAGATATTCATAAGCGACAGATTCATTGAAGCTCTGAGGATGTTCTAAGATACAAAATCTGCCTGTCTTCTCTTCATATACGACGAGACTGAACTGCCACACAGAAGATTTAGACTTTGGGTGAATGGAGCGAACTAAAGTCGACAGCTAGGCTACGTTTGCGTCCACTTTGCGGTCCTGCGGAGTGCGACATTTATTCTTTAAATCTCCATCTGTAATGTATATTTGCTTTTTACGTATTAAGCAGGATGTAGTGACGATTGGTGCATGCTTGTCTGAGTGCCTAGACTTACATATAGGGCCTACTGATAAACTATAACACTGATTATTTAACATGGAAAAGATGAGTCACAGCTTCGGCTAAACACTCGTCTTTTTGATATTCAACAGAGGCTCTATGTTATGCCACTGGTGTTGGAACACAGAATGTAAGTTTCCGCTGTATCTATGATAAGTCAAACTATTTTACAGTGTTTATTTTTCAGGAGTCGGGAATCATTGGGAGTGCATTTGGCTTGCCATCAAGTTTTCATAAGTCCCATTTTTACTACATGATTGGTATTAAGTCTTCGGTAATAAACTTCGGCTGTAGTGATGCTTATTCGCCCTATTGATACCATATGTCATTAAATTACTTCCATCTGTCAATAAAATTTTTGAAGGTGTTAACAGTTTGTGCTTTTTTATGATAGTTGGTAATTCATTTCATGAAAGTGTAATTCTATAAATAAATGAAAATTTTCTTTCGTTAGTATGACTATATTTAATAAATATTTTGTCAGCAATGTTTCTTGTTTCATCACGACTTGATAAGCTGAAGACGTTCCATACATTCAGGTCGTCAATACTTTTGACAATCTTAAAGGCTTGAATAAGATCACTTCTAATTCTTCCCGTTTTTGAAGTGGGTAATTTGAGATATTCCAGCCGATCTCTGAATAATTTTGAATCCCTTGTACTAATCTTATTGCTCTTCTTTGCACCTTCTTCATCACAGCTGACTGGCGTTTTGAACTATGGATACCAAAACGTATGTATACCATATTCCTGATGTGACCTCACTAATCCCTTGTACACGTTCAGAAATGCGTCCTTAAAAACATTTGTAATGGATGCTTACATAGCACACTATACAGGAAACTACTGTAAGTACTTTACAATGATAACAACAACAAAAACAGCAACAACAATAATAACAATAACAACAACAACAAAATGTGTCTACAATACACACAATTCTCCTTAAAACATTACGTCAATAATACACATATTGGCTTACATACGAAGATGCACTCAACAGACTTTGTTGATATAAAAACAAAGAAGCGTATCCGTATTTCCTTTCAATAATGCATACACGTAAACATGCACAATAATCAAATTCATCACAAGAGCATACTGTTTGTATGGACACATCATAACCAGACCAAGAGAGGAGCTTAGTTTTTAAGTCAAACTTAAAATGAGACAAGGGAATAAGAGTAGCTAAAATTGTCATGTAGTCTATTCAATGCCACTGGGGTTTGAAAGAGAAAGATATTTGTCCGGTAGTCTTAGTTATTGTTTTTTTCTTTTTAAAGAGAGAACTTATATTGCGCCTATCCCGGCCAGAGACCAAGATCTGCATTCTCGTTTACACAACGGGCTGCCTACCTGGGTAGAGCCGACTGAAAAGTTGCCTGCTGGCGCTTCATCCAGCCGTTTCCCGTGTTATTCAGTCAATATTGTTCATTCCATTTAACAACTCTTTCATTTTTTCGATTTATTACGCAGAGTGCATGCTGTGTGTAACGTGTCATTCATATCAACAAACTGGCCTTCTCTTCCGAAAGTGATGGGATTTTACGTGTGTGCAAGATGTTATGCGAGCGTTCACACACGGAACCTCGGTTTATAGTCTCATTCGAAGGACTGTTTGGGAAATGGAGTCAGAACTAATGGTAACTCCGAGGGAAAAATCCCCCTGTGCCGAAACAGTCTGTCGGAGATTCGAACCCGCAACCCCAGGATCACCAACAGAGACGGGACAGAGAACAGATTTGGAGGAGGTCAAAAAGATACGCTGGTCCAGCGTCACTGACAACAGAAAAAGAAGAGTAGATAGCTTAACTGTAGTCTATTCGGAGAGAAACAAGTCACAAGTGGAGAGAGTGAAGAGCAGAAACGTGGCCCGATTTGGCAGCTCTGCAGGTGAGTCTAGCAGCGTATTCCGGATGCCTTGAAGTATGTCTAACAGCTATGTGGGAAGGCCAGCCAGAAGATTTACAGGAATCCATCCTTGAAAGGACAGAAATGCACACGAGTGTTTTAGTTGCATCAATGGAGAGAGCCCCTGTCTATGAAAGAAAAAGTTCTCCTTATAGTTCAAAACAATTCACTTGATTTGGTGACTGCATTACGGTTCTAGTGACTGAACTTAAGTCTTCGTCAAATATGACAAACAAATCCTTGACATCTGTGTAATTTGTAACTGCAGTATTAATACCTTCATTCACCATGGCATAGTCTTTCTCTGGATATTTCTTCCCTTTGTGCATAGCTGTTCTCTTGGAAGCATTGAAATACGTGTTCCAGGTTTCTGACCATTTAACCAGAAAATCATGTAAATCTTGTTGCAAAGTTACATATACTTTTAATATCATCTGCAAATATTTCACAGAAACCTTTTGTTTGAGGCAAGACATTGATACACATTGTAAACAGAAAAGAGCCAAATATACTCCCCTAATGTATTCCTCTTATAACATCTGCACTCTCAGAGTATGCAACCCCAACTTTGACTTATTACTGTCTGTTTTTCAAGAGTCCCTATTCCAAGCTAATAAATAAACTGTTATTCCGTAGCACTGTAGTTTGATAAGCGATCTTTTATGGGGAACAGAGTCAAATGTTTTCCTAAAATCACGATAGATAACATCAAATTCTTTCTTCCGATATTTTTGTACGGTCTTCTATCACCTGACTTTTGTTTATAAGTCCTTTCACACGGACATAATACCTGTAGAAATATAACTACTTCAAGTTTGCACGCTCTATGTGCGCGCGCGCGCGCGTGTGTGTGTGTGTGTGTGTGTGTGTGTGTGCACGCGCGCCCATGCACGTGTGTGTGTGTGTGTGTGTGTGTGCGTGCGTGCGTGCGTGCGTGCGTGCGTGCGTGCGTGCGTGCGTGTAGTTAACAATACTTAAAATAAGTCTTTGTTATTCTGGTCCTCTTCTCTGGAACTCACTTCCACCTGCGCTTAAATACAATTGAAGCTCTGAATCTTACAGAAGAAAATGGTTTACATATTTTACAAACACTCACTATAGTTACATAAATATGCAGTATAATTCATACTACCAATGCCTGTCCACACGCATGTATCATCACCAACATACACTTCACTCCTACTTTCCCAAAGAGATCATTGCTGTTTACAAGTACTCTTCAATGTAGTGTTCTATGGCAATATCCTCAATACATGATAGGACGAGGGTCAGATTAAAAAAAAAAAAAAAAGCATCTTCTTGCTTATCTGTTACCCTTGGGAATAAAGATGATCAATCTCTCTGTCTCTCCTTCACACACACACACACACACACACACACACACACACACACACACACACACACACACACACACACAGTAGGCCCTAAAAAAAAAAAAAAAAAAACGCGACTCGATTTGAAATGTTAACGTCCTGTCAGTGACTCCAGCATGGCTGGGATAAGCTTAAGGAGATGATGTTATGGCTGGGGGGGGGGGGGGGGGGGGGGGGGGGGGGCTCCAAGTTCGTAGGCCAACACAGAAGAAACTAGATGCAATCACGCATTTCTAAGTAGGCATATACTGAAGAAACTACAAGCAACACATGTCTCTGCTGGCAGTTCAAATCGACAAAGCAAAGATCAAAGTCCATAGGTCCCCCACCCCCTCCCCCCAGCTGTCAGGTCTGCGACCAGACTCTCTTCAAGATACGCCAAGCAAAACCTACAGTCATGAGAACCTGTGTTCAAAAAAAAGGGAGGGGGGTGGGGGGGGGGGGGGGGGGGGGGACGTGAAACACACAACTGATTACAGCAGTTACCAATTTACAGAAACCACAGAAATCATACAGACGTGAAGCAACGTTGTTGCACAAAGTCTTCCCCAAGCTGAGCGCAGTTCAAGTTTTTCTGCGTATGCTAGGCAAGAAGGCCTCGCATTGCGAAGCGACATCTTCCATTCCCTTTCATTTTAGCACCTTACGACTGTGATGAGGGGGAAAAAACCGAAAAGTTTGTAAAACTAGCATTCCTCACACATGACAAAAATGCCCGCAACGACATCCTCTTTTCTAACTCCCGCGCAAAAATTCTCACGGCGGCGGTACTGGCAACTACCTCATAGGTCGATGTCTGCCAATATGCCAACGATTTTTCCGTACTCCGTCTCGTGCCGCGGTAATATTAGTATAACTGGTAATTCTAGGGAGGGGGTGGCGATAAGAATTGGCTTAAACAGAAAAAAACGTGTAGGCCTACATGTTGTCAGTTGGCAACTTTTGGGTTCGTGTAATATTCTGCTTTCTTTAGAGTTTGAACAGGCTGTGACTAAGGATAACTAAATTTGCTAGAGATATGACAACATGATGATGCCCATTAATGTCTCACTCTACGCCAACCACGAGATATTTTAACACAAAACAGACAGACGACGTACAGCACGCCTATCAATGCTGTACAAGATCCGTAATGATCTGGTCAGCTTAGAAGGCATCAAAGCCAGCCTGCGCCCCGCACCTCCGCGCCGACACGATCGGCAGTTCACCGTTCCGCGGTGCAGAACACTGTATAGACAGCAGGCGTTCCTTCCTCGTACCTCGGACTGGAACGAACTGCCCCAGGACGTTGTAGAGGCCAAGTCCATCGACACCTTTGTGTCAAGGGCCTCCCGTTTCCAGTAAAAGCCACACCCAGTTTTTTTTTGTTTTATTTTCTTCTGTTCGGACCCCTTGAATAAGTGACAGAATAATCACCAAGTTGATTGTGGTCGCTGACAAGGAAGAAGAGAAGAGAAGGACAAGTAAATTTTCAACAAATGCCTTCTTCAGACGTATAAAACACAGACATATATGCACACAAAAGTTCTCCCCAGATCACACTCAGTATAAAAATGAGTGTGAAATGGAGAGTATCGTTTTGTGCTCGATTTTTGTGTCTGTTGTGCGTAAAGTCTGAAGAACACATATTTACGCGAAAATTGTCCGTTTCATATTTCGTACTAAAATAAGCATTACTTTGACAATTCTGTGTGTGTGTGTGTGTGTGTGTGTGTGTGTGTGTGTGTCTGTGTGTGTGTGTGTGTGTGTGTGTGTGTGTGTGTGTATGTGTGTGTGTGCATGCATTTTTTATGAACTCAGATTTTTCTCACCCATCTTCCAGCAATTCACAGTTGATGTATAGTGGAGATAAACATGAAAATCTTTCGAAAAAAAGAGAAGTCATCCACAAAAATCATCAAAGATTTGATTTCTTTCATGTTAAACTGACTGAGGAAAAATACATAGGCAGCTGAACTAATTATGATATTTAAAAAAAAAAGTTGTTGAACCAGTGTGCTCTTAATTGTGGAATCCACAAAAGTTTGAAAAATATGCTGTATAACTTCTTTACTTGAGATCATGATGAATGTGAAATGTAAATTGCAATTAGAGAAAGGGAAGTCTGATCTATGGAGTTGGTTGAAACAAAATGCACAACACATGGAAAACATGCTGTCGCTAGCAACATATGCTCTGGATTTTGCTTTCTACAAAATTTTGCTGATATTTTTATAAATGAACTGGAAAAACATAAACTTGACGTTATAATGCTACTCAACAACTCCATCTGTCAAATTTCACATTCAGCAGAATTCATTCAACTATCATCTTTTGCATCTTGAAGTTGAAATCATTTTTTCCCAATGCAAAACCAACACAAAGAAATCTGACTGAATGGGCATTCCATGAATACATCCAAAAGAAAAAAAAAATTGTCATGAGCAATCATGAGTTAAAAAAATGTTTTGGGTGGGTCGCCTGTTTACCTATGTCATTGTTGCTAATCTTTAAATTGCATTAAAACTATGCAGTAACCCAATTTACCCTGTTTTTTTTCATGTTAATGCTTTATAAATATACAAAATGTATGTGTACCAAAGTGCATGTGCATGATGCTTAGGAATGCTAGTGCTTATGTTTATGCATACATGCATATGTGTATGCATGTGTGTGCATGCGCACATTTGTGTGTGTGTGTGTGTGTGTGTGTGTGTGTGTGTGTGTGTGTGTGTGTGTGTGTATGTGTGTTGCTGTTGTCTTCAATTTAACGTCTTTCCACATTAAGTGATATCAGACGAGTGTGTGTGTGTGTGTGTGTGTGTGTGTGTGTGTGTGTGTGTGTGTGTGTGTTACGATCCTCTTTAACATGTATTAGTGTTCATGTTTATGTAGACTAAATGTGATTGATTATGACGTGTAATTCATGTGTGCAGGGTTAAAAAAAAAAAAAAGCAGTTCTACACCACATTCAACGTCATCACCTCTTTCAGCATGCTTTCCTACTTCTTGTCGCTGGCTGTGTGCATCGGCAATAGGGCTATCAAGACATCTCCCATCAACGAAGACCGTATTGCACAACAATCGATTATCATCACATGGACGGTCGGTCGATGAACATTTCCATGAATTCATGAAAATTAGAATTTAAACCCTCGATGAACATTTCCATGTACTGATTAGAAATTAGAATTAAAACCGATCCACGGATAATCAACTGTGTTGACCAGATTTTGCGACTTAATTTTCCCCTTCTTTAGGCACACACTGGTTCAAGCAAGCATGTAACGGTGGCTGGCTTTTTGGTTACCTGAGAATCGGTGACATTCACAATAGACACACACGCAGGCTACTTTCTCTTTGGCCTAGCTGATTATCCATCTTCGGAAAATTTGCCTGAAATGCTGTAGAAGTACGACACTGTTTGCATACATTAGAACTGCTATTGTGAGTAAACACTTTCTTGCCGGAATGCATACGCAGCGGAGTGCTAAATGTACGAGCGTTTTTGAACAAAACCTTTGTCTGTGACAGTCTCCTACCCCAGGTATGTCTACCATTTTCTGATCACCGTTTCTGCGAATGCGACTGGCATTTCCGTTCACTTCAGCGACCGCTTTCACATAATGAAATCAATGAATAAACGACCTCTAAACTTCTGATCTTTTCTAACATAAATTTTCCACCCAATAATGAACCTTGACACCCTTGATTTTCCAAGAAAATACAGTCCTTTCAAAACAAAAACTTCGGCAATATTGCCCACTACATAGACCAGGTTATCAACTGCCACGAAGCCTGCGCAGAACGTGACGTAATGAATAATTCATGAGATTCAGAAGGAGGCTTTGGGATCTGTGTACTGGTAGGGTTGCACCATGTCGGATCGAGAGAGTGGTGACGAGCAGCAACAGCCGCAGGCTCAAGGTATGTCCATTGCTGTGTTTGATTATTAGAACGTACGTTAAGCTTTTGAATGCATTTAGAATGTTTGCTTTTACCGATAAATTAAACAATTTTGTGGTGCTGGTAAACATGCTTCGTTTCGCTCCTTGCGTGACCGGGTCATAGTTTCCTTGGAAGAAAAATACAGAATCGTGCTTTATCAGAGTTCGGTCGAGGAATTTTTCATGAAATATTTTGCTGCTGTCACTAATATTTCCATTTCGATCATGTTTTCACCAAGCGCTATGTCCGTAGGAGCGTGAGCGTGCCAGGTGTGTTGAGCACCACTGGTCAGCAGAAATTCAACATGGCGTTCCAACCATCAATCGCAAACTCCAACCACTGCCTAATTATCAGAAGCTTGCAACCACCTGATACATTCATGTGCAAATCGTATACTTTGAGAACTTGAAAAGTTCGTTGTGTCTTGAAGATTAGAGCCCCGACCATTTGAACTAGAAAAAGAATGCCATCGATGGCTGCGCAGTAGGAAGTGCAAGCTGTCAATTTTTTTGTAGGTCAGGTTTGTTTTGGTGTTATCCTCCTCGAGCGCAAGTTGTGCCCCTTGCCAAGGTCAGGGGGGAGGGAAATACTTTGGTGAGAACAAAACGTTTTGAGTAAATCGGAGAGTAAATACATCCTCCTTACAGTAGAAGTATTTGTTCGGTATTTAGCATTAGGTGGCCGGTGGTTGAGAACTTAGCCTGTGCAGGAATAGGTAAGAAGTGGGAGTGGCCTCGGTGCATGCAGTCTCAAGGCCAGATCATTGACTGGAGCTGTGCCGGCCCGGTGAACTTCAATGTGAACCCCTCAGAAGGGGCATGCTAAGTAAAAGTTTTGCATTTAGAAGTCTCATTTCATGCAGTTATTACTCAAATAGAATGAGATAAGAGCGTAAGTGTTAGGCCTTATGTCACTGTATGAAAGGAAGAAATATTTGTTTTTTTAAAGATTCTTTCTGAGCCCTATTATACTGTTTCGAATCCAGATTATACGGATCATTTGCTACTACAATGTGTCTGCTCAGATGACAGTGCGACAGAGCACAGATAAAGAGGGCAGAGTTTATAGTATCTTGCCTTGGTTCCTTACTGTTTGCTTTGCCAGAGTTCTGTTCACTTGCATGGTTCACTAGCCGTTTTGAGCCTACAGTCGTCTGCACTTTGAGAGTTGTTCAGTTTGTGCAGTTACTTTCTCGGGTAGCCATGTATTCTAGTTTGTTGTCTGCCATTTCAGTGTTCCGGGAGGTTGGCCCATAACTTGTGTGTGGCATTTGCTAGCCCCCAAACCACTGTTTTCCTGTTTCAGACATCGCAGTTTGGCTTTCACTATCGGTGCACAGTGAAGTGTGGCAAACGGCCAGACAGTTGATGAGCAGCAGGCAGGTAGCCAATCAGATCAAGAGGATGAGTTGAATGTCTACAATATGGATGCGCAATGGAAGTCATCTAGCGCAAAACGAATATACTTGCGTCCCCTCTTGATTTGTGGACGGAGTGATCTTTGGAGAGCTGCTGAATTGTCAACAGTTTTGACTTCTTGTAGTGTTTTGCAATTAATTTGACAATGTTAGCAGATCAGAAAATTGAAGGTTAGAACTAGATGTGTGCATTATATTGTAAATTTGAAGGAGCGTGGAATTAGATGTGTGCATTATATTGTAAATTTAAAGGAGCGTATGCTGCTTTGCTATGTAGAGAGAAATAATAGACACAGTCTTTATAAGAAGAAGTTAGAATCGCCTGCATTTATATAAGAAGAAGAAGATGAAAATATAGCCTTGCAAAGATAAGGAATTTTACAGAAAGTACATTTAAAATACTATAGTGAAAAAAATGCAATGCAATACACTTAATCACTTACTGAATTTTATTTGATCCTATTTTCAAATCCCAGCTCCACAAGTATGTAGTTTTTATTGCATTTCAGCAGGCAGTGTATACCGTGATGTCTCTTCATATGTACTGAGATATATCGATACATGTGAGGTAGGGGTAAAAGTGGGTGGTTTATACTTGTGATGTGTTTTACATTCATACTTCATGGGGAAAAAGCAAGGAGTATAAAAGCAAAATGAGGCATGGTCTGCTCGTCACGTGAAGGGAAACAAGGGTGAGAAGAAAGATAACGTCAACCATACGAAGAATAGCGTCCACTGATCTCCAGCAAATGAAAAATTTGTCTGTTTCCCATCCTTTTGATTAATAATGGTTTTGATGGCATGGGGGAAAGGGGTTGAATGAAACTCAGGTTTATTACACTTTTTTGTTGTTGAATAATTGGCATGTTGAAGAGACACTTGTCAGTCAGTGAGTAAAGATAACTTTTTTCTCATACCCCATGAGCATAAGTACTGTACTTTGAATACCTTGGATGAAAAAAATATGGTAGATGCTTATCTCTGTGTTGAAATGTCAGACATGATTTTCAGCATTAGGAGGAATTATAAGTCTGATTCTATGTTATGTGGAACATTGTACATTGAAAATTACTTCATAGATTTTAAGTTAAGATAGGTCATCTACTTTCCTGTGTATTATCTAAGCTGCTGTTGACATGCAATTTGTATTCATTCCATTTAATTACTTACATTTTTGTATTGCAGGTACGAGATGAAACCCTGCAGGACCCAGTGGGAGTGCATGATCAGGCATGAAATTCGTCCGCCTAAGGCGGATTTTCCGCCCATTTTTTTCATCTGCCCCCCCCCCCCCCCCCCCAAAAAATGTGCCGCCCCAAAAAAAAAAAAGAAAAGAAAAATCCTGAAATAAACTTTCGTTCGCTGCTATTCCCATTTGGACAATTTGTTATTCTCAAAAGAGTCAACCGGTCACTTCCGCCGTCAACATCCGGTCTTTTCGCGCCTGTCAAACGTCGGACATCGTTAAATTGCCGAAGTTTGTCAAGCGCGTCGCGATTTCACGCCAAAAAAAAAAAGGGATGAGAAACGATTTGAGGTGGGACTGGCTAGACCAGGAAGTGGACGATGTTCGAGTTGGCGATGTGTTCGCAAATTAGACGAAAAAGGCGCTGCATTTTGTGTTCCATGTGGAAAGATTGACCGACTGAATCAATGTTATGATGAAGGCTGCCTCATTGTTTTCTTCTTCTTCTTCCTAAAATACTGGTTCACTCAAAAACGAGTAGGTCACCAGCGCGCATGTTAAAAAAGTAAAATAATAAAATAACACAAAATAATACGAGTGAATGAGTCAGTATGCACATATAAAAGTATATTATTATATGATCTTTTGAAGTATTATTTTCATTACTGAAAACATGAAAATGTGGCTTATTTGCCCTTCTTAACAGCGCTGAAATAGGGGTTTATTTGCAGTTTTAGGCCTTTTATTTCATAAAAAAGCTTCAGCTTCAGGGGCTCTGCCCCCTGACCCCTGCCGGGGCGTTGCCACTGGGCCCCACTGGGGGCTACGGTGGCCCCAGACCCCCGCCGATTTTTCAGCCTTTTTTACTGCTGGTCACTTTCATGCCTGATGATATTGATTATTATATATAATGTATTCAGATATCAGTTCAAATATGCACTGATGCAGTAATAGTGTATAGATCAGATGAAGGGGGGGGGGGGGGGGGGGGGGGGGGGGGTTAGTACCACTTTAAGGTAAAAATCACTCGGAGAAAAATGCTGAAAAGGGCATGAATTGGTATTAGACATTTTGCATGTACTGATAATTGGCTAATAAGTTTTGAACAAAATTTTATCAACTCATCAGACCCACAAGACTTGAGTTAGCTTTTTGCCTCAAACCAGAAAACAATCTGTCGCTGAGTCAGTTTTGAACATAACACTTGTTCAGTTCAGACTGTTTAGGTTGGAACAAGAGTATGAGAGTATGCTCCCTTTGAGAGATTCTGCTATTATCAGTTGTGAAACTTTCCACCAGCACAAACAAAACTTTTCACCACATCCCTGATGTGAATCAGATCTTAAGATGAACATGATGTCGACATGTGTTTGAATCCCTCTTCTTTCACCCCTTCCCATTTACTGATTTAGATTCAGTTCACTGCTAGGCCACACACACACACACACACCTTTAAGCACGTCATCGTCTGTTTATATGTTATCATTATCATACGTCATTTCCTATACATATTATTTGTTTTTCTTTTTATGTCACAACTCCTGAAGACAGTCTATGACCGAAACGTTGTCGATATTTGTTCTGTTTTCCTTTTTTTAAATCTGAAGAAAATCCTCAAAGACATTTATTATTCATTTTTACTTGAAGATCTCTGGTCAAAAATCTGTTTTATGAAGACAGATGAGTTCTCTAAGTTCACCTTTCAGGTTCATCTTCAAAAGCTTTCTGACACTCTTTCATGTTCGTGATCAAACATCAGGATTATTAAGGCATTGACCTTATCACATACTGATCTGCCCGCAGCCACTGTTCGGTAACTCCTGATTTTCCTGTTTAGGGTCTTTTACAAAGTGTTTTTCATTTTTGTACGAGTTATTCAGGAAGGGTTATGTCCATCGAGACTGTGTTTTGTGTTGTCTGCGCAAGCTCGCTCAGGTGCAATGTTTTATGTGCTTTGTAACGAGCTGAACATGTTTTTGGCTTTTTTTCCCCCTTGTATGAAGTGTATGACCTCACATGCAAAAGCAAAATATGACATTGAATGATTGATAGAGGATAGTTTGTTTAACATGATTATGGACAGTTGATTTAGCAACTCAGGTACTGTTAAATTAATGGCAACTCAGACACATGTGAGTGTTTTTGAAAACTGTTCAAAGTGAAGTTGCAATGACGATTTGATATGTCTGTACTGATGGTCCAAGGTTCGTAGGGTCTTTTCATGTCCTTTAAGTGCTTGGATTTGTATTTTTCATGAAAAGGCCTTTTAAGTCCTTTGATTTTTCTTGCGGGGCCTGTGATTTATCAACTGGGTCCTTTCAGCATGAAACAGATTCTTTGGAGCCTGTTAACTAGAAATCTGGTTGCATTTTATAGTGATTGAACTTGTTCGCACAAATCCATAAATCGATTAACTTCAGATGGATTTCTAGATGTAGCGAACAGTTGGTGTTTAAGCTGCACTGCAAAACCATAGTATCATAAGCCTTTGGAGTTGAGTCTGGTCAAAGGAACAATCAAATTGATGGCTGCTAAGTTTGTAGAGAACGATGCATGTGAAGTGCTCTTCCGCTTACACATTGGTCAGTGCATTTAATGCAGCAGTATTATAAAGCTGAGTCTGATGGGTTATTCGATTCTCCGACAATGATTATGCGAAGACTGATAGCCATGTCAGGTAAGGGAAAAGTTCAGGAGGAGATGTAGCATTAGAGATGTTTTTTTCAGTGAAAACTTCGTTCCCCACTTCCACAGTGTGCATCAACAAACAAACATAACAGTCCCTGTTTCAGAATCAATTTCAGCAGCAGGTGCAAATCCCAGCCTGCTTGACAAGAGTAGAGAGAAAAAAAAATTATTGGTTGCTCTGGCTTATCAGATTCAAGCACACACTCACAGCCACACACTCATGCATGTATGCACACATATAGGCAAAGATTCATTGACTGTGCATGCACACACACACACACACACACACACACACACACACACACACACACACACACACACACACACACACATATTCAGGCACACAGATACTTTCATTGCTGTGGGAGGTTCTTTTAAAGATTCTTTATTGGCTTCATCTGCATTTATCTGCGAACCTGTAATGAAGTATCATTATCAAAGTGCTGGTGATGAAAAAAATGATCTGACGGTAAGCATCACCACAAAACAGAACATCATGTACATCAGATCACATCAACTGCTAAAGAAGTATGAATACTAGACTGGAGTACAACATTTTGGTACAATTTGGACATGCAGTTTTAGGATTGTTTGGTTGGTTGGTTTTAAAGACCCCCTTCCCTCCCCTCTTTCTCCCTATACCCCAAGTTAATTACCTCATCTGGAGCTCTGGAAAAAGAATTTGGGAGTTTGGTACCCGTTGTTTCACACACACACACACACACACACACACACACACAACACACACACTTGGTAGCTAGCAAGTTAGGTTACTGGTTTGCCAACTTTTTCTCATATACATTGCTTTCCTCAGTGCCTGCTGAGATGATTTTGAACATGAATTAGCTGCGGTCAAGGAATCAGAAAAGATGAAATGGCACTTATGGTGTACATAGTGGTTGGAAAGATTAAATGGCACTTATGGTGTACATAATGGTTGTGTTCAGGTGTCTCTGACTAGGGACTGTGCATGACACCTCCATTGATTGTAGAAATTCAGAACAGCCATGGAAAGTGACGCTTAGAGGAGAGAGATGGATATCTGCTCTGCGCTTTTTGTGTGGCTTTGTCAATTTCTGAGCCATTCCCAAGAGTGATGAGCCTGATTTTTAAACTGGCCATGGAAAACAGGAGGGAAGGGCATAGAGGTAGTATTTATATATATCTAGAGTGAATAATGATTTTCATTTGTGTGACGCCGTCCAGGACTCGCATATCCCTGCTGCTTTCCCACTCAACAAGCCTATGGAGAGCTGCTTGTAGCTGGGCATGGCCCTATGCTCTTGCCACAACATGCACTGCCGTGTTATCTGCAAACAATCTTACTGGTTGCTAATGATGTAAGCTTGTATTGGAGGGTATAATGTATGCTAGAAATAAACATGGACTATTAGTCTGCCCTGAGGTATTCCTGAATGAACAATGAGTGCCCTCCACCACCACTGCTTTGCATAGATCTGTCTTTGAGAAAGCTTTCAGTCTATCTGGTGACTGCTCCCTAGACTCTGTAGCATGTAAGCTTATGCAGGAGGTTCGGATTAATCCTGTCAAATTCCTGGGCGAAGTCCTTGATCAGGAGATCACTCTGCTTTACCCATACCATATTTCTTCATAAGCTGATCAACAAACTCAAGAAGCTGATTCTCATAGGATTGCCCTCTCCTGAAGCAGTGCCAAAGATCACAATAGAATTCAGTTGCTCTCAGATGGCCTATAATGTGGCTGATGATAATGCGTACAAACACTTAAGAGCTGATGCAGGTCAGGGACACCAGACGGTTGTTGGCAGGATGGTAACATCCACCTTTCTTGAAAATCGGTGACTCAGATGCTTCTGTCCATTCAGATGATACTTATCTGCTCTTCACAGAGGACTGATAAATGGCCACAAGCAGTGTGGCTGCTTCCACAGCAAGTTCTGTCAGTACATGGCTGCTGATAGCATCGTGTCTTCTGGTTTTGTATTCATTCAGATTTCTGAGTAGCTTGTAGATGCCAGCCTCAGGGGTACTGCTTAGGACAGTGCAGTGATTGCCTGTTATTCTAAACTTCTGCCGGAATGACTTCTATCTGAATCCTTCCCTCATTCGAGTCTTTGTAAACTGACT
The DNA here is from genome assembly GCA_018398815.1 of Conus ventricosus. Classification (NCBI taxonomy): domain Eukaryota; kingdom Metazoa; phylum Mollusca; class Gastropoda; order Neogastropoda; family Conidae; genus Conus; species Conus ventricosus. The sequence goes on from CM031616.1 coordinate 4,235,196, forward strand.
GGAACCAGTCATTCAGGAGTTCAGCTATGGAGCAGACTTAGACTGTGAGAGCCATCCACCAACCACAACTCCTCCATACCTCACACAACCACCCCCCAACCCTACACTTCAGTTTTACTTAGAACAGAACTCCAGCAGAATTCTGTTTCTCAGAGAGGTATTCTATAGAACATGAAGGCACTGCTAAATTAGCATAGAAAAATCAGATTTATCCCTTCATACGAGCATCCCATGAGCGTGCCTTAATTGAATTTTGTCTGTTGACATGTCTGTTAACAAATATGAAACAGGGTTCCAAGTCACCATGCAACAAGATGTCAGCCCTGAAATGGCTCTTTGTTGTCAGCTGGGATATAAGCAACATTCTCTTTCTGTCTCTCTCTCCCCTCACAATCATCAGCCAGTAAAGATGATCACCGAGCTGTGTTGGCCTTTGATGATTTGACATCTGATTGAATACCACAGGTTGCATCTTTTGTCTCCTAGAATTTAGCATTTGAATTTTAAGTGAAGTTATATGACAGAAATTAAAACCATAACATTTGTTCATGTGGTACTTTGTTTCCAATGTCAGCTGTTGATATTATTGCATCTTTCAGTTTATGCTGTGGTACTTGTGCTTTAAAGAAAGAAAGTGGTATTAATCAGTTAATGGATGGAAACTAATTACACTGCATGTCAGGAGACCAAGTCAGAAATCATTTATTGTAGTACTGAACTTTGTGTGTGAGAGAGTGTGTGTGTCTGTGTGTCACTCTCTCTCTGCACAAACACACACACGCACGCACGCACACACACACGCATGCATGTGCGCATGCATGCACACACGCAGGCATGCATGCACGCCACATATGCATACATATGAATACATGTATACAGTTTTGAAGTCTATCTGTTGTCAACATGTTGACATTGTTGTGAGATTGTTGCGTCTTTCAATCGATTCATTGCACTTTTGCAGTGAAGATAGAAGGTTGTATATATGGATAGACACTACCACTAGTACCAGAATGTACAGGGACAGAAATAGAAATAATTTGTTATAATACTGTACTTTTAATGTCCAGGGACCGAAATAGAAATAATTTGCTACAGTACTGTTCTTTGTGTGTGTGTGTGTGTGCGTGTATGTGTGCATGCGTGCATGCCTGTGTGTTTGCATGACACTTGACAGGCAAAGTGGGTTTAGGAATATTCACTAAATCGATACATAGGGGCTTTTTATCCTGAAACCAGCAGGCTTTTGTTGTTGTTGTTTCTTTTTCTTAATTGTCTGAAACATTTTGGTAATCATCAAGACCTAAATCGCTGTGTGTGTGTATGTGTGTGGTGTGCATGATGGGCAAGGTGGGCTTAAGAAATGTTATCAGATCTGAATTGTGATTCCCCCCCCCCCCCCCCCCCCCCCCCCCCCCCCCCACCTGCATTTTTCTCTTCTTTTTCTTAATAGGTTAATTATGAGAAGAAGAAAAAATTGAAAATAGTGTGGACCTTGATGATTTGTAAACTGAAATGAAAATCCATCTTTCACAGGAGATTCAGAAAACAAAACAAAAAACTCGTAAAAAGTTGGTAGGGGTGGGGGAGTCACAGACTGCTAGAGCATTCTAATTTTACTTAATTGAAAGGATGTAGTTTAAAAATTGAATATTGACTGTTTGTTTTCATTGCATGAATTAATTTAGTTCGCAAAAAAAAAAAGAAAAAAAAAAAAGGGAAAAAAGCATTTGGGAATTAGGGGAATGTACTTCAGGGGTTGTAAAGCATGTACGTATGCATGCGCATGTATATGAGTGCATGCGCCTGGGGCCACACATGCATATAGATGCACACAGTTTTTAAGTTTTTGAATAATTCTTAATTTTTGTGAAAGCTGATTTTTGTTTTGTTTGTTTTTGTTTGTTTGTTTTAGAAAAGAAAGAACTATGATACAGAAAGGCGACACTGTGACAGCCAAGTTGTTTGTTTATGCTTCTGGTATTGATGCGCAGGGAATGAGACTGAATACAAACTGAATATATATTTTAAATTGAACACAACTGACAGCGAGATTGCCAAGGCTGAAATGCAGACACGTTAATGTCACAGCTAGTGTCTGATTATTTTATTGATATTCTGGGTAAATGTTGTATGTATATATTTAGAGAAGAATGTGGGGGATTTGAATCGCATTTGACTGACACTAGAGACAGTGCAAAATTAAACTGATAGTTAAAAAGAATATGCATAGCTCTCTGTGGTCTGACTATCCAGCAGTTATGATTCTCAAGGCGAAAAAAAGGTTTTCTCATTAGAGAAATGCGTGCCTATGCTTTCTGACTGCTGCATATGTCCCTCTTCAGTCAGTTTCTATTAATATGTTAATGTCAGCCTCTGATGTTTTTGAAGGTGAAAGCACATCCAACAGAACTGTGGAAGAGAGATTCAGTGTGACGAGAAAGGCATAGTGTATTGTTTAAGATATTTCGAGGGATTCAAGTAAACTTTTATCAGTTAATCACTTGATCAGTTGCTTAATTGGTGTGAATGTGAAAATAGTTGTGACATACATTCTGTGCTATATGCTTCTTAAATGTTATTTTCATCTCTTAAGCTATAGACATTATAATAAGCAAATGGAACTCGATTTGAATAGTTTTTGTTCATGGTAGGATAGTAAGGCTGCATGACTGCCCAGGGCAGGAATTCATTTCTCAAGGGCACATGATGAATGGTGCAACCTGTTCAACGGGCAAGAGCAATACTTTTCGATCATTTACTGTGCACATACGCACGTGCGCATGCACACGCACACACACACACACACACACACACATGCTTACATGCAGACATTTTCACATACACACATGCATTTTCACACAGTCAGCCCTTTCACTGGCACTGTAGCCAAGCAGCTACTTTCGGTCAGAATGCCACAGTAGTCACTTGGCACCACAAGCAAATTGTGAATCAATTTTGGTTTGTGCGTTCAATTTCTTTTTACATTCCTCTCATATTTTGACAGTACATGGTACAAGTATTATATTTAAGATAGTATATAAAAGATTACACTTGGTTAAATAGTTCCATTGTTAAATAGTTCCCAAGTCACAGCCTTGCAACGTTACTATCCCATACCGCTCTGCTGCTCAGCTGGTTGTTTCAATGCCTTGCAACTTCGTGATCCCTGGCACCGAAAGGGAGAATAATTATATACATTAATTTCAGCGTAGTTTGGTTGTTCTGCGACCTGTTAGGTAAACTGAACTCAGCAAAGGCACCTTTTATCATTCTAAGCAAAATTGTCTCATTCAGGTGAAGAACGTCGACAAGTCAACAGACAAGTGGAAAAGCGAAGAAAGCAATTACCAGAACTGTAAACTACATTTGCTGAGCAAGGAACCCTGTACACTCCTCTATCCATGTGGTTTTCATTAAAGCAGTCCAAGGTCTTTTTTTTTATGGTAATGAGGCATAATAGTAAATTTCCTGCTGATTCTGGGGGTCTTAGAAGTTGACTGGAAAGGTGAAGTGATGATTTCAGGCCGGAAGCTGGGAGGGGAGTAGTCGGAGTTGCTACATGTACAGACATTTGAACCAAAGGATTTAGGCACGTTGCCATACTTGAAAGGGTTCCTGCTGCATCTGTCAGATGATAGACTAAGCTGATGTTTTCTTCTCTGCACCAGATAGCCTGACTGACTGTTTCCACAGAGTGCAGGTAGGGACTGTGCCTGTGGAAGTGGTGGGACTGTTGCTTCAACAGTTACAGGGTGAGGGTGAAGTTCACTCTATACACAGAGGCGGAGTGAGAGCGCCAGGCTTTCACCTCCTACCAGGCCTCCCTGTGCCTGTTCATTATTGATGGGGATGTCTGGGAGAAGTGGTAGGCTGCAGGTAGAAAACTGATGCCAGTCACGGAGGGAGGGAAACAGTGGCAGAATTTGCTTGTTCAGCAACTTGAAAATCTTTTTATTTTTATAAGTATATCTTGTCAGAAAGGGATAGTTTCATGTTTGTTGATAAAAGGACCAAATATATTTGATCCACACTAATTCCCCAGCAGAGTGTTGGTTATTTGAACTTGAGCACTCAATTGGAATGCTTGAAACAAATGAGAAATGATTTTATAATTAGAAACAAAAAACATACTCTCACACATGACAGGTTGTTGTTGTTTTTTTTGGAGTGTCTGATAGCTCATATAAGACAGGTATTTTATTTGTGAGTGTCTAGTTGTTCGATAAAGATTGGAAAAGTGATGTGCTTGTGCATGATGACAATCGGAAAAGAAAGAAAGAAAGAAAGAAAAAGAAAAGCACCCTGTGTGATATACTTTATTTTTTTCCTTTTTGCTTTTTTGTCGTCAATGTTTGTTTATTCATTCACATTTTGATATTGAATTACACAGTTTCTTGTTTTTCCTACTGCTTGGTTTACACTGAGACTCTTCCCCCCCCCCCCCCCCCCCCCCCCACTCTCCTCTCCTCTCCTCTCTCTCTCTCTCTCTCTCTCTCTTCTCAACCACTTAAATACACACACATGCACACGCTCACTCAGACGTTGGATCTCGTCAGTATTGATGGCACAAATGTGAGTGTAAAAATAACACGTGACCTTTTTACAGTGTGCAGACTGTCGTATGCAAGTTGGTCTTGAGGCCACGGGTGCAGTCAGTCAAGCCCACGCTGTCTGGTTGTCATGGAGATTTAGTTGTGATCAGTGGTTCAGATTTCAGAAAGCAAAAGGATAGAGTTATCAATAGTTATGTGGGCTTCTTCTTTGTTGTTCTTCGTTTTTACAGGTTTACAGCTTGTCGCAGTGTGCGAGCAACTGATGAAGGCTGATTAATGTTAGTTCATTGATCACGCTGCTTCTTTATAGATAGTTTGATCTTTTCTAAATTTTGAGATTGATCTTCCTTTGAAACATGTTGGCTGTTCATGATTATACATATCTTACCCATGATCAATCCATACAGCAATGTCAATGTATCAACCATGTATAAGAAGCAGATATGTGGTTGATAAACACATGACCATGTGAGGGCTGAGAACATGTGAGAGCTGATTTAGGGAACAGTTTTCAGATACAGGTTATACGTATATATATATATGAACATTACATGCCAAAGAGTTGTTTTTTTATCCGTTTATAATCTTAGTTTTTATCTTGATAGTTCTGCTATATGTTGGTGATTTTTGTGTTTCAGAGCTGGATGTTACGGGATCGGGAGAACAGGAGTTGGCTACACGCACACTTCACATCCAGTCTAAACGATTTTATCTAGATGTCAAGCAGAATCGACGTGGCCGCTTCATCAAAGTGGCAGAGGTGAGGCTTCCTCTCATTAACACAGACTCCTCTGTTGTCATATGACATGTCGATGAATAATACTTTTTCTTGGCTCAAAAAATTGGCTGATGGATGTTTCAATGTTTTTGTTTTTGAATTAGTTGTAACATTATTCCAGATAGCATTTGGTCCATCTTTTAGGGTAATTAGTCATAGTGAATTTCAAATCCTTTGGAAAAGCTTCAGTGAGGGAAGTGCTGAAAGCATGCGAGCGTAAGTTGGTATGGCAGCTGTATGAGAGACGAGTTGTATGGAAGGCAAGACAAACCGCAAGAGATAATTGTCATGTTTTTAGCTTAGTGTTGTGAACTTCTACCATCAAGATGCCATTTTAGAATGATGAAGATTAAATCTAGGGCACAGAAAACTTTTATCCTGAAAATCAGTTCCTTTCCTAAACTCTGAATACTTGTACTCCACGTTTTCCTGCAAAGCCAGTGTGTGTGTTAGAGAGCAGTGGTAATTATCAGGCACAAAGATACGCCAAGATCGAAAGTTGATAATCACATAGCTTTCCTCAACGTTTTAGAATGTTCTGACTCGATGAAAAACTTCTGTTTTAGAATTCTTTTCTAATGAAAACCAACAGGCATAGCCTACCCAGTCAACGATTGGATCACGAGATCACATGATATAGGCCACCAACACAAAAAGCGTGACACACCATATGAAATTTGAAATTTCATAATCAGAATTTCCCTGAAGTTGGAGTATGGCTGCCTTAATGGTGGATAAAAAACGATCATACACATAAAACTCCACTCCCTTTGTTGGGTAGATGGAATTAATCCTTGCCTGTCTTAGTGTCTATACAGGGAGTGTCCGCAGGAGTATCATCGGCCTGCGTACGCAGAAGAAGAAGAGAAGAAGATAATCAGAATTAACAGTTCAGCTGTGGCTTGCTGGTGATAATGAAGGGAATGGAACAGAAGTTGAGAGATCATGGATATGTTCAACTTGACCGCTTGAAAAATTAAAATTGCAGCATCACAAGGACAGACGTATGTTTTGTGTACAGCACAAAAGTGGCAGCCCAAAGTTTCGACAACAGGGTTCCACAAATTTTCATCGCTTGACTCATTTGTCACCATACTACCAATGATGGTAGTTAGCTACTGGAACATCATCAAGCAACAGAATCATTAGCACTGTAGAGAATGGCTCTTGTAGTGAACATTCTTATTGATGCAGCTGTGATGATCGTTGGAAGAGGACATTTCACGAATAAGTTTCACACTTAAAATCCTGACTGTGTATGTGCACTCACTTATTCATCTTGGTTATTAACCCTTTACTGACAGTGGAACACGAATTTCAGTTCAGTGAATAGATAATGTTTAGCACAATCTGGAGTGGTTTATTTAAACTTTATCAGTAACTTTTTTTATTCGTTTCGATCTCTTTATCTCTTTCTGTGTGCGATTATGTGTATGAGCCAGTCAGAGTATGCTCTGTGTGTGTGTGTGTGTGTGTGTATGTCTTCATGTTTTCTGTGCATTTTCTAGCAGTTGCAAAGTGTGACCCCCTAAATATTCTAGTGACGTCCTGAAAGCACATTGCGGCTGACCCTCTAATTTCTAGGAAAAAATTATCACTGATGAGTGATTGTGAATCTACTCTGCCAGTGTACATGAATGTGTGTCTGAGCACATGCTCTATATGTGTGTGGATGATGGGGGTGGGAAGGTGGACAGTGCTGAACAGGTGGTCAGGTAAAAGGGTGGGATTGGTCAAGGGAAAGTATGTGGGTGTAATGGGGGTGAGGGGAGGAGAGGGGCATGTGACTTTTCCCTTTAACTCTGATTCTTTTCTTTAGGTAGTAAACTATACATTTCAGCGCAACCTTGACTTTAAGGTGTGTGTATAAATATTAAACTGTGCAATATTCAGTAATCCTTGTAACGCGCAGCTGGGGTACATTTGGCACAGATTTTACAGTTTGATGCACAGAGTTTCACGCAATATTCAGTAATCGTTGTAACGCGCAGCTGGGGTACATTTGGCACAGATTTTACAGCTTGATGCACAGAGTTTCACGCAATATTCAGTACTCCTTGTAACGCGCAGCTGGGGTACATTTCCCACAGATTTTACAGCTTGATGCACAGAGTTTCACGCAATATTCAGTACTCTTTGTAACGCGCAGCTGGGATACATTTTGCACAGATTTTACAGCTTGATGCACAGTTTCACGCAATATTCAGTACTCCTTGTGACGCGCAGCTGGGGTACATTTCGCACAGATTTTACAGCTTGATGCACAGAGTTTCACACAGAGGGTTCCTGAGATGCTCTTTTTTTTTCCAGTCACTAATACGATCATTTTTCTGCAGCTTTTTCCAAAGTCAAAAGCTGAGAATTCTTCAAGAAATAAAAAGACACACGTTTCGTTGCCAAATGCAGTCAAATGCATCAACTTCTTAGTGGCAGTCCATGATTATCCAAGTTTTCACATCTTCGCGTGCGGGAAAGATGCTATCATGGTTTTCATTCAGTGGCTCTTGCTCCCCCACAAAATTGCTAGAGATAAGAGTCGGCCTCTGATTTCATTGCAGAGATTGATTGGTTCCTCTTCTTCATTGTTCGGATGAAGAGATCGACAAAGATGGTAGTATGGGCACAGCTTCTGTCTTTGTTGATCTCATTATCATTTTCAGTTTTGTTGAAGAGATTGACAAAAAAGGTAGCAGATGTCATACTACCACCCAAACCATTGATCTAAGATATCTCATACGCATGATAAATCCCATTGCATCATATGAAAGAGTAGGCCATCTTGTGCTGGTGGGTAGGGGTGTCACAGACGTCCACACATGCACTCTAGTGTGCTGATTCTTCAACGTTTTGGAGGGTGGTTGCCTTAAACAGGTTGAAGTCTTAAGCAGTAATGGTGAACTGTTTACGATTAAACAGTAGCAATTCCAAGTGTGAGGCAAGGCTATTATGAGAGTGTTTTAAACATCGCAAAGAAGATTTGGCAAAGTTCTGATTAGCAACAAGATTTAGGGAGAAAGTCCCATTTAGGAGTCTGCTTCCTCTTTTCCATACCTTTTATTCTTTCCATGGAGAAGAGACTTCCTTCATGAAACGAAGAATTGACTCCATGGAAGAAAGAACTGTGGAGGGGAAGGGGTCTCTAAAATAGGATTGTTTTCCTATTTTGGTATGCTTTAGTAGAAGAGACCCACAGATTACACTGAAGGACCTTCAGATTTCTCAGCAGAGGGTCCCAAGGTACCTCAGTTTCAAATGCTATAACAGTATAAGGAACACTGATATTTCATTCTTTCTATCTTACAAATGCCTGTTATTCGTCGTTCTATATATGTCTGAAGAGAAAGAGCAGTAATCGTACACGAAACACTTACGGAGAAAAAATTACTCTAATTTGGTCCACATGAAGGCACTGCATGTAGATAAAGGGTTTCAAGCGAAGAACTTGTGAAGTTTCCCATGGATTAAAGTCTGTTAAGTTTACAGAAAAAAAAAAGAAAAAAAAAGATAGCCATTGAAAAAAAGCATCTGCCAAAGGTATGCGAGCTTTGGTACGTTATACTTTGTGGGGGGGGGGGGGGGAGAAAAAATGCCAAAGGTATGCGAGCTTTGGTACGTTATACTTTGTGGGGGGGGGGGGGGGGGGGGGGTATGGATGGACTGAAGTTAAGCTTTAGCTTTCACATTCAGTTCACAGAAACAGAACGCGTGTTTTTACCTTTACTACATTCCCGTGCAGTTGAAGCAAAACTTGGCACCATTGCAAAACTAAGGTGTATGCCACATGATGATCCAGATTAATCATTACATACATGTGTGCTGGAATTTGTTCATCCTTCATCAACATGTGTGCCTTATCAGAGAGTAGGAATTGCTGACATGCCTGAAACTGCTTCAAAACAGCATTTCGGCCGAATGCCCACCTTAACTGTGTGCTGACTTCTTAACCCCTTCCCCGCACAGTAGTGCAGCGGCTAAGGTAGGGATATTGGGCAAACCCTGCAAATCGGAGTGAAAGCATGCCTTTTGGCACACACACACTTTAGATACTCCTCTACAATATTAGCATGGGAAACAAATTTTTGGCCATCTGTTTCTCAGTTTAATTGATGATTAAAGATGGAAGGTCCAATTTTAGAGACCGCGACACACGGAACACATTTCTCACTTTTTATGTTTGTGTTTCTCAACACACTGTTATAGTAAGTTATGAAAGGGCTTCACTTAGTTTAAAAATGATCATAATACCACAAAAATCAAATCCATCACATATTTAGGTATATTCAAGTACTTCATTCATCCATGTTGCCTATAGCCTCGCCGACCACTTAGTCCATATCAGGGCTCATGAATGTACTTTGTGATAACAATACCTTTATCATACAGTTAGAAATAACATTTAAATATGAAAATGTGAACGAGGATTAGCACAACTAAGGAAGAGGGGAGAGGGAGTTACACACACACACACACACACACACACACACACACGCACACAGATACACGCACACACATGCACACACACACACACACACACACACACACACACACACACACACACACCACGCACACAGATACACACACACACATGCACACACGCACGCACGCACGCACGCACGCACGCACGCACGCACGCGCACACCACACACACAC
>CM031616.1:4246176-4291176 GCA_018398815.1 Conus ventricosus
ATTCTCGTTCTTATTTCTAAAAGAGCAGTAATCGTACACGAAACACGGAGAAAAATTATCTAATTTGGTCCACTAAGGCACTGCAGTAGATAAATGGTCAAGCGAAGAATTGTGAGTTCCCGGATTAAAGTCTTTAAGTTAAGAAAAAAAAAAAAAAAAATAGCATTGAAAAAAAGCATCCTGCAAGGTTGCGGCTTGGGTACGTTTACTTTGTGGGGGGGGGGGGGGAGAAAAAATGCCAAAGGTATGCGAGTTTTGGTACGTTATACTGTGTGGGGGGGGGGGGGGGGGGGGGGGAGGTATGGATGACTGAAGTTAAGCTTTAGCTTATCACCATTCAGTTCACAGAAAAAACAGAACGCGTGGTTTTTTACCTTTACTACATTCCCGTGCAGTTGAAGCAAACTTGGCACCATTGCAAAACTAAGGTGTATGCCACATGATGATCCAGATTAATCTTTACATACATGTGTGCTGGAATTTTTAAATCCTTCTTCAACATGTGTGCCTATCAGAGAGTAGGAATTGCGACATGCCTGAAACTGTTCAAAACAGCATTTCCCCCCAAATGCCCACCTTAACTGTGTGCTGACTTCTTAACCCCTTCCCTGCCACAGTAGTGCAGCGGCTAAGGTAGGGAAATTGGGCAACCCTGCAAAATCGGAGTGAAAGCATGCCTTTTGGCACACACACACTTTAGAAAACTCCTTACAATATTAGCATGGGGAAACAAATTTTTGGCCATCTGTTTCTCGTTTAATTGATGATTAAAGATGGAAGGTCCAATTTTAGAGACCGCGACAAAAGGGAACACATTTCTCACTTTTAATGTTTGTGTTTCTCAACACACTGTTATAGTAAGTTATGAAAGGGCTTCACTTAGTTTAAAAATGATCATAATACCACAAAAAAATCAAATCCATACATATTTAGGTATATTCAAGTACTTCATTCATCCATGTTGCCTATAGCCTCGCCGACCCCCTTAGTCCATATCAGGGCTCATGAATTTTAACTTTGTGATAACAATACCTTTATCATACAGTTAGAAAAAACATTTAAATATGAAAATGTGAAGAGGATTAGCACAACAAAGGGGAAAAAGGGGAGAGGGAGTTACAACACACACACACACACACACACACACACACACGCACACAGATACACGCACACACATGCCCCACACACACCACACACAACACACACACAAACACACACACACAAAACCCCACACAGATACACACACACAAAAGCACAACCACGCACGCACGCACGCACGCACGAAACGCACGCCACGCGCACACACACACACACACACACACACACACACACCTTACGGGTACAATGCAGAATCACCCAATGATATCCTCTATTTCTCTACTGCACTCAACACCACCACCACAGGACACAAGGCGGTGCACTGCAAACTGGCTTTGAAGCATTTACATCGTCCTCGACAAGCCAGCTTACAGTGACAAGAGATCAGTTCCTGGCAGGTTTGCTCTTTTTGGGCAGTGTAGTCCAGGACAGGTCTCCATTCACTGTTCTGTTCTTTTTGCCATCCCCATTGTCCAGGGCAAGGAAGATCAGGAGCTTTCGTCAGACACTGCCCCCAGATGTGACCACCTTGGTAGACTGCTCGCAGAGTATGCTGTTGAAGTCCCCCAAGTTTTGGGGGAATGTTCTCCAGCTGCCGTTTTCCTTTAGTGAACATCTGTTTTCCTGGCTTCGTTGACACTGTGCGCAATCACTGGTTCTGTCATATAACAGCACAACAAATCGTTGCAGAACATCCATCATCTTTGAGTCAGATAAATACACACTGGTTGATCCATCATGAGCAGAAATGCTTTTGTAACCTGCGGGTATGCAGCCCATGTATTCCAAGCCTTCGTTTTTCCCCTTCCTGAGAAAATGACACACAGTCACATCCTGTGAATGCATGGAAGGTGGCAAAGCTTTGGGCACTGTGGACCAAGTTTCAGCAGAAATTTGGTGTGGGCGGCTAGGTATTTAAAGTGTTTTTCCAACACCAAGAGCAATCCACAGCTCCTCAACTGGCGGTGGATTGGACACAGGAGACAGCAAGTGCGACGACATCTGTATCTGTGGTCCTAATCATGACTCGATGCAGGCCTTCCTTGGCACAGTCATCCAAGGTGAAGCTCAGACGTGTATTTTGCTTCCTCGTGAGTACAGGGCTCAAGATTGCTGGTATCTTTGCCGGAGGAGCAAAAACACTTTATCTTCACTTGTACACACAATATCTTGTCTTGGACTTTCGCTTTCTCTAAAAGAGTCTCTGAAACCCAAACTTAAAGAGCTCAGTTTTGTTTTCCATTGACACGCAGAAAACCTTGCCAGTTCCCTGGTATCGTGATGAATCGAGGACTCTTCTTCGAGCACCAGAACCACGTTTATCTCGAGTAGCAGATTTCAGACGTCGGCCTTGTAGACATCAAACACGATGTCAATCCGTGATGCTGAATCAAAATGCCGCAGATATAGGGGAAAGACAATGACATCCACATATTCCTGAAAAAGAGCTGTCAACTTTGGTGAAACATTGAAGAAGGGCTGCCCATCAAACAGCTTTGCGTCAACTTGTGGAGCACTTTTCTGGATGGGAATGAGGACATTTTCCTGAAGGATCTTTTCACTGAAGTCTGAAGGATCTTGCAATGGAATTGAATCACTTTCTATGAGCTTGTCAACACTGTCCTTTTGCACACACGCATTCATGACAGCATTTACTCCATACGCACACGCAATCTTTCCAATCAACCAAAAGGCGCACTACCGAATGTTCTTTTCTTCTCCCCCTCCCCTTCGGGAAAACACTTTACTAAATCACATCAAACAATTTATAAAACAGTTTTATACATGTATCTCCTTTACACTGAGAGAAAAACTAGTTCATTAAAGTCATGGCCTTCACATTACATTAGCCCAAAATCCAGACCAGGAGAATAAAATAACCCCTTTAAAATTTATTGATGCTATACCTGCATCAATATGACCCCTTTAAACTGTCATGATTCCCTGTCTCTCTCAGACAGCGTATCGCCCCCCCCTTGATTTCTCCCGCCCCCACTGGAGATATGAGTTCCGACTCCTCTCCCTCGACTTCTCCTGTCACTGGGAGAGATGATGAGTTCCAACTCCTCTCCCTCGACTTCTCTTGTCCTGGAGATACGAGTTCCGACTCCTCCCCCTGGAGTCCTGTTTTTGCTGGGGCTGAATACCGGTGTGTTCCCACCCCATGGCCACCATTAACCACCTCACGGGTGAAGGTAAGGGCGAAGGGTAAAAGGGGCTGAAACACGAATAAGGTTCGTGTAAGTAACCTGCTTCCTAATTCAACATATGAATTCTTTCTTTCTCTTTTCTTTAATTTTTTCCCCCTTTGTAGCTTTCCCCAACTATCAAAGGCTCACCTGGTAATGACTGGTCAGCAGTGAGGAAACCAGCGTCCTGACAGGTTCGAGTCTCTGGGCCCATCTGTGGGCAAAAACTGATTCTTTCCTCCCTCCTCCTAGTGAGTGCATACCCAGTGTTCAAAACACATGACCAGCACCTTACCAGCCCTTGTTAAACTATCTCTCAGTGGTTCACTTTCACCCAATGACCACCCTTGTTTATTTCATGAATCATTCTCACAATTACGGGGGACGCCCGCTACACTAGTCAAGCCACATGAATATTCTTCCTTTTTAGTAGTGGCATGGGGAAATGATTCATATCACTACTACATGTGATGGGCGTCACATGCCTTGATGTGAGGCTACGTCACAGACAGAGCTCATCCAATATCTCTGTGGTACTGATGCAAATTCGTCAGCAACTGCAGGAGGAACTTCAGCAGTGTCTGAGGATAAACACATACTTGTAAGGTTTCTGGGCTTGAAGGCAGGAGATCAAATCAGCTTGGTTCCTGATCTCAGCTGCCCAAGTTTTGAAAGTGCGGGTGGCCAGGCTTGGTTTTCATGTTTGAAAAATTCATCAAGGTTGCCGTTTCTTAACTGACAAGAAAATGTATAACCTGGAAAACAATGAACAGTCGTTCTTCAAAGCTGTCACAGTGCCTTTCAAAATGGAGCGGGCTTGCACTTCTGATTGAAAAAAGAGGAAGTTTATTTTTCCGAATAGGGGCATTGACGGGCTGTGAACGCTTTTTCAAAACGTTCCTCTATGAAAGTGTTGTACTGCTCCTTTCCCAAGTTCGTGGATGGTGTAGACAGTGGACACAACGTCTTCATTCATGATGTCTTTGGTATCAAGAGAAAGCAGATACCCACTGTCTTCTGAAAAATGGATTGCCCTTTCTCCTCAAAAAACTAGTGAGAACTGCATTCACTTGCTTTGCAAAGGTATGAACAGCTGGTTGTTGTTCGTGATGTGTATTTTGTGTAGGTTCCCTAGCTTGCAGATGCTTCTCAAAATCATCTAAGCATACGAGAAATTTCTGGTCCTGCTATCATCCGACGCAAAGCATTTGGGTTGTTGGTTTAAACCCACTGGGTCCCCCTTTGCCTTTGATGAGTGATTGCACTGCTCATGCAGTTGATCCATGGGAATCTTGAAAACTTGCGTTTGTGTTTTCCTGACAACAAAGGATCCTGAGCAAAATTCATGGAAGATTTCAAGATGGATGTTTCTTCAGCTGTACCATGTCAGGGATGTGGGCAGACAACCACCGGCATAGTTTGTGTGGTCCAATGCAAACAGCCAGGCATCAGCTTTGACAAACGTTCCACGTATTTGCTTGGAATGCTCGCTGTTGTAAGATAACAACGCAGCTGCAGTGACTTGGTGTGCATGCCCCGGTTCTGGTGACATGGGAGGCCCTTTTTTGGGAACGAGTCAGCCACACCAGATGTAGCAATGCCAGCAGCTGTGAGAAGGCTTGTCCACCCCCGATCCGTTTAGCCAGTCACCCAGAGTTTTGAAAGCAGACATCTCAATGTGCAGTCCTCCAAGCTAAGAACGCATTTCTGTTCTCCGTGAGTGTCAGGCCATGTTTCCCCTGTATCTCTTTTGCTAAAGCATACAGCGGCTGATCAGCAGCCCAAAGACTGGTTTTTGTGTGGGATTCAAGTATCCACGTTGATTTGATCAGCCCCATCACATGTTTGACAAGCGCAGGCGAATAAGCATTCTCTAAAATCAAAGGTAAGAGAGAGGAATCTGCCACAGAAGATGCAAGGAAGGTTGGCATGAAGCATGGTAAGCAGCCCATGAGATAAAGTCTTTGTCAGAAATTGGTGCTGTCCCCCACGACACTGTATACAGCCTCAGCCATGCATACTCAGTCCCCATAATTTTTTTGTGTCAGTACTGATACAAGGTTTACAGGGTCCTGGTAGATATGGCACAGTCTGTTTCCTTTCCTGGACATGGCACAGGCATGATGGCCGTAAAAACTGAAACAGGAAGCTGTGGAATAGTTCTCTTTTCTGCTGGTGTATCTTTACTACGTGCACTAGGGCATCTTGTTCTTGTCCTTTTTCTTCTGCTTTTCTGTGTTGAGTCCAAAGACCCCACTTGTCCCATGGAATGAGTCAACAGCTGTCCCTAGAGCTGGGGTTGTGGTCGATGTTATCAAATGCAGCAGTAGTAAAAACACCTTTTCCCCATCTGTGGGGGGACGACGACTCCTGCTCGCTCAAAACTGCTGCAGACTGGTCAGCAATCTCTGAAGAAATTGATAGAACTCTGTCATATGAAATTCCTAACCAAGAGCAAAGAGTGTATCAACTAGCCCCTCGTTTCTTGTTTCTGCATGAACTTTTTTAAACTCAAGTAGAGAGGCAGGGTGTTTCACTTTTTTGGTTGTGCCTCTGAAAGGTAGGGAAAATCTGCGTGAACCCGCTTGCAATTAAAGGCAATCAACTGTGGGAACAGATAGAACAGCTTGTTCTGTTGCATTTGAAGTATCACTTTCATCAACTGTAATGTTGGTCCACACAAAATAAATTTTATCAAAGTTTTCAAAGAAACGGGATCGAAAACCTCTTGACATTTTTCAGTGAACCCCGCCATCAAAACCTTTCTGACGCTGAAGAATATCTCTACGAATCGTTGAGCTGCTTTACTTAGATGCACTGCCGTCAGAACTTTCATTACATGCCCTTTTTTACTGCCTCACCAATATCCTTGTCAAATATCAGTACAGTTTCTTTTGCCTTGAACAGCTGACGTAAGCCCCGGAATGATTTCAATAACTTGGGTTTCGAAGGCGTGTGCTGTGAACGTTTCCACCTTCCAAACCCAGTTTCTGCACACTCGAACTGTATAGCTTGCACAGGAAGGGCATGCTGAAACAGGAGCATCATCTTCAGCCTCACGAAAATTCTCTATGTAGGCCACTAGCTCTGCCAGTGCAAACGAGTGGATTTGGATTGGAGGTCCTCATTAAATTCACTGAATCAATGCTGGTTTACGCCTGTAGAATGCTGCCAAACAGTTTTTGTGATATTTGGCTTTAGTCGCCACCATGTCCCCTGGAGCAAGTTTCCGTAGAAGTTCTTGGTCTTTCAGTAATGCTGCTTGTTTTCTAACTTTGCAGTCCATTTCAAGAGTTTGAACACTGTGAACTTTGGGGTTGACTTGAGTGAGATGATGACTTTTTTACGAAAAAAGCATATGTCTTGCAGTCTTGAGAGGAAGCTGTCAGTCGTCTTGTTTTTGGGTGGACTTGCTGGTTGAGATTCATTTTTCCGCTTTCTCAACAGCACAGTTGTTCCAATTCGGCTTCTACAGCTTTGTGCCAGCAGGCATGGTTTGTACGAAAAGTAGTCTCAAAATTCTGTCTTGTTCATCAAAAGCCTAAGAACAGGTGTACAAAATGGTTCTCTCCCACCAATTTCAAGAAAGCTTTTCAAGTTGTCAGCAACATATTTGTAACCCTACACCATCCCTTTTTTTGCTGGACATATCAATGTTTCTGAAGTGTCTTTCTGGCACAGAATGCAAATGTTCCAGTTGATAGTTTTTTCCTCTTGAGATCCTGATGGCCCTGATGTGGCCCTCTGCGGTCGGGGTGGGCTATAAGCAACATTATCTTATTTATCTTGAGATCCCGATGGGGTTGTGCTTTCAACTTGCTTAAATTTTATAGCAGATGCCATGGCCACTCCTTATTTGAACACCATACACCTCCATAGAACGAAAAAGTCCATTGTCATAACAACAATAATATAAAATAAAAATAAAAATACCGCTACTTATAACAATATAAATTACAAATGATAAGTGGATATAATAATGAAAGATGCCTTACAACAACGACCATCCACACACACACACCACACACCACACACAACACACACACACACACACACACACACACAGATGTTTTTCAGCAACGGATCACCATACAAAGTGAGGCGTGGCTTCGTTGACCGGCATGGCGCCAGTCTTGGGTGGTTTTAAATAAAGCACATGGGGAATTAGCGTCGATGGGTCGCCCAGCTTTGCCTTATTTTTAACTTTTTGTTTCTGTACTACAGTCGAAAAAAAACTGTGGAAAGGTTAGATATAAACAGGGGAGGATGCAAGGATTTGTGCAGATGATGGAACAAATCGCTTGGCCGGGGGGCGGGGGGGGGGGGGTGGGGGGGGGGGGGGGGGGGATCTAGGTCGCTCCGTCTTTCGTTCACTGCCAGGCTGGCTCAGCCGGCGGCTGATATTGTCGACCGGTTTGAGAGATGAAAGATGTTAACCAAACAATCGCTGGCTTTAAATACAATCGGGCCAATCAAACTTTAAATACAATCTGGCAATCAAAGGCATGCAAGAAACTGACAGGCTTACTTTGCAAGTTGCAGGAGCTTTAAATGTTCTAATCGGACTGACTCGGCATCTCGACGTGTGTAAGAATTGCACCGGTGCTTGCTCTAAAATTGTTCTCAGATCACGCGTCTTTAATTTAAATTGTTCGTAAATTGTCCTGCTTGTTTCGTGATTTTGCGAAGAAAGGGTAGCAAAGACACTTATTAGTTTTACAGAATTTATAAACAGTTCACAAAAATACATCAGAGGCGGTCAAATTTTGCCGGGATATTAAACATCACGAAAATACTCTATTTGAGCGGGAGAAACAGAAAACTGAAGCATCGGCTGCGCGCGTGTAGCCGATGATTGTGACGGCGCGGCCTCAAGGCCAGCTAGTGGCTGATTTCCTACAGAACAGCGAGCGCATCAGAAGTGCACAGTTTTGCAGAATTGCGCAACTTTTTATGTCTACCATTCTCCTACAGTTCACGGATTCGGTGTTGTCTGACGCTAAAATTGTTAACTATGGTCGGAAGTATTTTGTGCAAAGTGGCTTGCTTTCACTCTTCATGTCAGGGTTTTTACCTTAGCGGCTGCACTACAGTATAAGTGCTTTTCTGTATTGCTGTGTGCCGGGGCCAAATTTTTCTTTTTGCAGTAGGTTCACCTCATCTGTTCACTACCATTCATTTATTGAGATAATCTTAGATTTTTTGCATGTTTTTTTTCTTATACCCTGTGCTATGATGTGGTGTCACAATAATTTGATTTGGCTGGTCATAAGTATGATAAAAAATCATTATAATCAACCATTTTTGTAATAAATTGACACTTTTTCTGCATACGCACACACATTGCAGCACATCAAACCAAAGAGAAAATGAAAAAATGGTGATTTTATGACTGAACATTATACAAACATTGTATTCATATTACTGCCAGCAAATGTTTTTCTGTGTGGTAAAACATGCATAATTAGGGGTACCCAATCCCCCGGGTAAAGGGACAGAATTTTGCTTTAGTGGTAGGTTCACTAATCTGTTCAATACTCATTCATTTATGGAGATATGTCTTAGATTTTTTGCATGATTCTTTCTTAGTGCCGGGTCTATAATGAGATCTCATAATATTTTGATTCTGTTGCCAAATAGTTTGGTAAAAAGTATTATGATAAACCTTTTTGAAATAAAATAATTTTTTTTGAACATACACACACACATTGAAACACATCAAACCACACAAAACAATGAAAAAAAGGGGTGTTTGTTTTGGGCTGAGCATCATATAAAAACATCTGGTATTGATATCATTCCAGTCAAATGTTCTTTTATGGGGTTTAATACATGCATCACGGGGGTTACCCCAATCAGGAGTAAAGGGACAGAATTTGATTTTGTGGTAGGTTCACGATCTTTCACTACTCATTCATTTATTGAGATATCTGTTAGAAAAGTTTGCAGTTGTCCCCTAATAGCATGAGTATATGTGGTATCATATTTTTTTTGATTTTGGTGCACTAGTAAAGTAAAAATTTAACACAATAAACATGTTTTTTTATAAATGACAGTGTTCGAGCACACACATACACACTGCAACACATCAAACCACACAACACATACAAAAAATTGGTTTGAGTATTGCCTAACATATACAAACATCATGGTAATGAATCATTGCCAGCAAATCACTTCTGTGTGGTAATACAAAACATCTTGGGGGTACCCCAATCCAGGGTAAAGGGACAGAATTCTGCTTTTGACAGTAGGTTTACTCATCTGTTCACTACTCATTCATTTATTGAGATATCTCTTAGATTTTTTGCATGTTTTCCCCTTATCCCTTTGTGGCTGATGTGATGTCATTACATTTTGATTTTGTTGATAATAATATGGCAAAAAGTAACATAACCAACTTTTTTAGTAATGAAATGACTGTTTTGGGCACCCCACACATACATTGCAGCTCATCAAACCATACAAAACATTGAAAAAATTGGTGTTAGTATTAAATTGGACATCATACAAACATCTGGTATTGGTATCATTGCAGCAAATCATCTTCTGTGTGTAATACATACATCTTTGGGGGTCCCCCAATCCCAGGGTAAAGGGACAGAATTCTGCTTTTGACAGTAGGTTCACTCATCTGTTCACTACTCATTCATTTATTGAGATATCTCTTAGATTGTTTGCATGTTTTCCCCTTATGCCTTGTGGCATGATGTGATGTCATTACATTTTTGATTTTGTTGATAAGTAATATGGCAAAAAGTAACATAACAACTTTTAGTAATGAAATGACTGTTTTGGGCACACACACATACATGGCAGCTCACAAACCATACAAACTTTGAAAAAAATGATGTTAAATTGACTGAACATAATATAAACATCTGGCATTGATATGAATGCCAGCAAAGTCTGTTCTGTGTGATAATCATACATAATCATTGTAGGTACCATAATCCAGACATAAAGGGACCAAATTTTGCCTTTTGCAGTAGGTTTACTAATGTGATCACTACTGACCTTTTACTCAACAAGTCTTACATCTTTTGCATTTTTTTTTTCTTGCATCTTTGGCTATAACCTGATTACTAAAAATCAGATTTTGTTAGTAAACAGTAAAATTTGATGAAATCAAATCTTATGACAGTTTAAAAAAGAAAAACAGCCCATATTGCTGTATATAAAACCACACAAACAAAAAGAAAAACTGATGTTAGTGTTCACTGGTTGCGAGGAGAAACATCTGGTACTCACTCAGTACATGTCTGTAAACTAATCCAGTACTTTTTTCTGTACATCTCGCAGGTTTCTGGGGTTGTTTTTGGGGTTGAGCAGCCTCACTAATATAACCCAGTCTGATTATTTCCACCAGTTGAACAGTTTCAGAAAAAACCCCACCATGAAGATGAAAAAAAAGAAAAACACACAGGCACTCAAGAATATAAAAACACAGAGATAAAAGCACGCACTGGGAACTGAAGAAGATCTATGAAAAAAAAATGCACTGCAAAACTAAGCGTGCTACAGATCCACACTACTCCCAGTGGTTGAACTTAGTGTGATAATCCATGAGCACTGTGGATAGCACAGTGCAGGCTTGGAGGGACAGGAGGGCAGTGGACCGCACATCACGCCCGATCTTCAGCTTCTTGGTGCAGACCCTGCAGGCCCCCTGTGGTGCTGCCTTTTTGGGTGTTGGTGGGATGGGGGAAAATGAAATGCCTCTCCATCAGCCCCCACTTCATCGTTTTGGGAAACCCTAGCAGAGGATAACTTGATCACGAACCTGACACGCTTGAGGGGATGTATTGGCGAAATATAAGCCTACCCTTCCAAAGGAGTAGGCTTTTCATCCACACACAACCACTCACCGTGGGCCCTACACCCCCTGAAATCTTTCATGGAGGTGGGCCAGTACCTGGGCGGATCTTGTAACAGCCGGTCAATTACTGGGGATGGTCTGGTGGTGGCATCGCAGAGTTGTGAAAGTGGGTAAATTGTAGGATGATCTGAAAAAAGGATTGAAAACATTTGATCAGTGTGTGTAAACAAGCAAACACACACACACACACACACACACCACACACACACACACACACACACACACACACACACACACATACACACACCCCACACACCAGAAACAATCAAGTACACATACAAACATTTGTACACACACACACACACACACACACACCCACACACACACACACACACACACACACACACACATCTAAACAATGACACACAAAAACACCACATAAAGTAACACACATACACACCACATAGAAGCACACACATACACACACACACACACACACCATAAACAATGACACACAAATACACCACATAGAAGCATACACACATACACACCACATAGAAGCACACACACACACACAACACACACACACACACACACACACACACACACACAACACACACACACACACACACCACAGAAGCCCCACACACACACACACACACAAAACAGAAGTGCACACACACACACATTACAGAGAAGCACACACACCCACACACACACACACACACACACACACACACACACACACACACACACACATCATCCTCATCTATTGTAAAAGCTAAAAAGAAAGACTTCACATAGAAAGGGGTTTTGGGGAGGGAGGGTGGAAGGAAATTTATGAGAACAAGTTTAAAAAGAGAGAGAGACTCGAGAGAGTAAAGAAACTTACTTGAAAACTGTTTCTTGTCATTAAATGAGGGTGAAGACTGGAATGCGGTACAGCACCTTCTTCGACCAGTACAGCTCAATTGCAGGCATCGCACGATTTCCCATCAGTTCCCACTGATTTGCATTGGGAATACTGGGGCAAGATTGTCGAGCTCCCGCCCTCTGCCACGCCCCCTTATTTGATGCTGTCCAGTGCCTCTAGGTCTCCCCTGCCCCTACCACGACCTCTCATGACAGTAGAGGGTGCTGTGCTGGTGCTGGGAATCGGTTCTGATTCTTGGTCGGAATCATGGCCGGTATCCCCTCTTGACCAAACATCACGTGGGTCGAAGTCCGGGCCTTCTTCTTCGTGACCACCACGAGTTCCGACAAAAGTGGATGGGGCTGGTTACCGTCCGTCTCTCCCTCATCACTATCACTGTCACCTGATGCTTGGAATCTTCGTCACCACCATCAATATCATTTAACACTTCATCTAAAACTTCCAGTGCGCTATAACGCTTCAAAAACAGGTCGCTGTGTCGAGCTTCGTCTCTGATCCCCCATCTTGATTATGATAATCAGCTCGACCCACTTGGATACTAAACCGACAATTTTCTAACACTTCATACAAACCCATAAAGGGATAGAACTCTTATTTAAACACCCCAGTAGAGTCGGACAATTTCTAGGGTTATTTCCCGTACCGTTTTCGAAATTTCGAGACGAAGATACCCCGTAATAGACACGGTTTACGGGCGTACAGGTTCGCGGAAACGACCCCGTAATAGACACGGGGCAAGCAGGGAAGAGGTTAAGAATAATGTTATTCATTGCTTTGGAACTTGGATCAAATGTACCCTTTCCACTCGTTGTTTGTGATTAGTACTTTTTTCTTCTTCTTCTTCTTTTTTTTTTTTACAAAAATTTATTTCCTATCCCCCAATTGAATCTCTTTCTTAGTATAAAAGAAAAAAAAGGAAGAGACACACCTATTCCATGATTTATGTCCCGTGATTGATTTGGTATAGAATTGAATTTGTTGTTTTTAATGTTTGTTTGCATATATGCATAAATCAACAGATATTAATGAATTATTTATCTAGCTTGGGTGTTTGTGTTTCTGGCTACTATTATAATTTGGAATTATAAAGTGTTATGGTTGGCAGGTGGGTGCGGGGGGAAAGAAGAGTCGCCTCCTTCTCGCCATGTCTTCAGCGGCAGAATTCGAGACTACTTGACAGACTTCACTGAACATTATGCTTCATTAGGTATGCTTGTCACTTGTCTTCCCGTCCCAACACGTTTCAAACACAATCTCAAGAAACAGTTCCTTTGTGTGTTTGATATGCCTTACTTTTTGGTGCCAGAACATTTTCGGGAAAATGAATACTGTCGTATGCTGGAGTGACTCGCGCCATTTTCAAATAAGAGAAAAATGAAAGCAACTTTTTTGTGGTATGAAACTTCGTAAACGCTCCACTGAAGGATTTGAGTATGTAATTACATAAGCTATCATTTTTTTGAAGGATTTGGTGTTAAACTTTATAGGCTATAATTTTTTTTTTAATCCAAAATTTATGAAAACCACTTAATTTTACTCTGTGGCCAGGAAACCTGACCGCATCAGAATTAGAAAATGTTCTGGCAGTCGGTTGGTTGACTGAATGATGTTTTTTGACATATATGCTTTGTTAGGCTTTATGTACACAAAGAAATGCTGTCAGTGCATACAGTTCATGTCAGTTAACGTTCTGCTTTGCAACAGTTGGCTTCAGCTTGGACAGAATGTGCATGAAAACTCCTTTTGTTTTTCCTTCAAAGATAATTACTATAAATGGCTGGCCTTAGCTGAAAAGGCAATGCAGACTATTTTTAGAACCATTTGTTGACTGGTCCTACCTGTCTGCATTGTTCTTGACCTTCAAAGGTGCATGGGTTGCACGCTGACTGAAGATAAGATAAGAAATGTTGCTTATAGCCCAGCCGACCGCAACGGGCCACATCAGGGCTGGCGCTGACTGAAAATTTATAGTGAAACTACCTGTCTAGGAGAATAACAAAGTTAAACCACTTGAGTATTTCATATGTTTTTTTTTATAAAAAAAAACAATGTTGACAGTTCTTTTCGAACTTCGAGCATGCAGTTCCATTAACCCTGATCTTTTTTCTAGTTGTCTCTTTTTTTTTCTTTTCTTTGTTTTAAAATTGCTATGTGCATATGCGCAGTCCAGCATTGGCTGTGTAAATGACTGAAAGGGTTTACATTTTTTGAATGAGGGAAATGTGCCTGAAACTTTCAGTATGCTTGGAACTAGAAGTATATGTAACAATGGCACACATACCAGAGAAATGTAAAAATTGCAGAACATACTTGGGAACTAGATGTAAATGTAATGGTAGCGCATATAGAAGGAATTACATTAAATGTGACCATTTCAGCATATACTAAGACCTAAATGTAAGTCGACAAGTGTAACACACTAGACAAAAAGAACCCCCCCTCCTCCCCCCCCCCCCCCCCCAATTCCCCCTTCCCCCTTTTTTTTTTCTCCCCCCCCCCCCCCCCCCCCCCCCCCCCCCCCCAACGATACCTTATCACCCATTGATCATTTCCATTCCCTTCCCACCATTATTAACATTACCCATACCTCCATATACAACTACCCACGCATAGCTACTATCATCACCATCACCACCCAGCAAAGTCATTTATTTATTTCATTCATTTAATATTTTCATTCCTTTTTTACTTTGATTTAAATTATCTGTTTATCTATTATAATTATTGGGTGTTATTATTATTACTATCATTCTAATTTTTATTGCTTTTTTTTTTCTTGTGGATCCTGCAACATCCAATTTTTTCCCACATTGTTCTCTTTTTTGTTTTTTTTCTTCCCCCCCCCCCCCCCCCCCTTTTTCTTGGGGGGGGGGGGGGGGCCTCACACACACACACACACACACACACACACACACACACACTCTCTCTCTCTCTCTCTCTCTCTCTCTCTCTCTCTCTTCTCTCTTCTCTCCATCTCTCTCCTCTCTCTCTCTCTCTCTCTCTCTCTTGTTAAGATAGGAAGGACCTTTGCTTTCCCTTGGAGTGAGCGGGGTGGGATATGGGATATGTGGGGAATAACAAACGATAGTGTGTAAGTGGAAACATTTCTCTCCAGCACAATTTTCAAGCTTTTCATTTGGGGGGCTTCATGTCAGCTGTCGTGTCACACAAAATCCCGCAATAACTCATGTGTGTCACAGATGGTGATCGTGTCAGCTTGTCGGTAGTGACAGTTGTTGCTGGTAGCGGGGATGGTTGTAAATTCACCTTCCCTTCCACCCCCCCTCTCCCCAGTTACCTGTCCTCATCCCCTTCTCCCCACCTCCCCCCCCCCCCCCACCCCCCATGCCCCATCTAGCCTCTTCTTTATCTTCAGCTGCATTTTCTCAGCAGCTACCAAGCTAAGCAGATCTTTTCTTCTGTTAATTGTTTTGTTTTTTCTTTTCTTTTTTTTCTTTTTTTTTTTTTGATTAATCACAGTCAGAGCAGTGTGACAGTTTATGAGTGTAAAAAGTAAATAAGTCGCGACTTAATCTTATTTAAGACCAAATGTATAGGACTGTGGTTGAGATACTCATATCTGCAGTGTTCTAGGAGTGTGCACTTAATGCTGTCAGGTGTTTGGATGACTTGTAGAACAAACTACAGAATATCTTAGCCTTCATCAACGATTATCAGGATTATTGTAGATAATGAAGCTGGTAGTCAGAAAGTAAGGCAGGGACATGTACAGTGATCAAAGAAAGTAACTTTGTACTTCCATGGGAACACAGTTGCTTGCTGTCACAGTCCTAGTCTTAACTGCAAGCAAATGGTGTTTGTGTTGCACCAGTAGTTTGCAGTTAAGTGTGGGTTATTCCACCATAGAAGGAAAAATTACTATCCTTGTGGTATTATTGTTGTTAAAACTGTTGATTAAAGTTTTTTTTTTCCTCTTGTATCATTTTTTGAAAATATCCTTGTAGTTTAACTAATGATTTTAAATAAGTTTTAGCTGAATCTGTGTGGCAGAGTGTCTGGTAAAGGCAGAGCCTTTTAATTTCATTTGAAGTTCTTAACAGTTGCTGGAAATGTGTGTTTCTTGCTTTTCTACTAGAGTAGAACTTTTCCAATTGCATTTGTTTGTTTGTTTTTTGTTTGTTTTTGCTAGAAGCATAAGAAGAATGTTTTCAAAAGCATGTGCATTATGAATGTTTGTAACACTAATGCCTGTGCACCGGTGTGTGGTGTGTTGTGGTCTCAGTGTGTGCATGTGACCACAACTTGTGGTTATCAAGTACTGGTGTACTCACTGCTTGCAGGACCCACCAACACAGAGAGCCCCCCAGAGGATGGCAAGCTGAAGAGTGAGACCATTGTCAAGGACAACCGGCGTTACTACTTGGACCTCAAAGAAAACCAACGCGGGCGGTTTTTTACGGGTAATGTGTGTGCATGGACTGCTGATCGATGAGTCTTTGATGTGGTCAGAGTATTTCATCATTGAATAATGTTATTTACTGTCATGAACATTTGTAGGTTTCTAGAAATTAGGGGAAGAACACATGCACAGCCTCCACAACCCTGCTACCTTCACCCCGCCCCCACCCTCCACCCCCTCCTATATTCACTGTTGACGGTAGAATAAAAATGAAATCAGTTTACTGAGTGGAAACACCATGTTATGATTTTTTTCAGGTTAATGGTTTTAACAGAAAAGAGACTAAGAAGTTCAAAGAAGTTTTTGTCATTAAAAAGATCATTAACCCTTATTGCCGTTACATAGCATCTGGCTGAGTCACATTCCTTGTCTGGCGTGTTTTGAACGGTTCATTGGAAGATGAGGTTGCATTCCTGTCATGACTCTGGATTGGCACATGACAAAGGCATACAGTTACAGAAATATAATTTGTAGGGATTGGCACATGACAAAGGCATACAGTTACAGAAATATAATTTGTAGGGATTGGCACATGACAAAGGCATACAGTTACAGAAATATAATTTGTAGGGATTGGCACATGACAAAGGCATACAGTTCCAGAAATATAATTTGTAGGGATTGGCACATGACAAAGGCATACAGTTACAGGAATATAATTTGTAGGGATTGGCACATTACAAAGGGACACAGTTGCAGAAATATATTTCAATAACATGTTAAATGTACATTGTGTTTCAATTAGCCAATGAAAATTGGTCCCTAGATGAAAAGTGGTTAAACAGAGTACTTATCACTTAAATATTTCTCATTCTGATAAGTTGTATGGCATCATTGTTGTCAATTGCAAAGGAGACTTGAATGGGTCATAATAAAGTATATTTTCTTCAACAGTTCAAGTTTACATGGGTATGATGAATCATAGTTGTAAGGTTTGGGTAAGGGTAGGGAAAGGACAGGGAAAATGTTGGTGTGGAACAGTGATCCTGCTGCCAGCAGCACCAGGTGTGATGGACCACAGTGGTAAAGGTAGGGAAAGGAGAGGGAAAATGTTGGTGTGGAACAGTGATCCTGCTGCCAGCAGCACCAGGTGTGATGGACCACAGTGGTAAAGGTAGGGAAAGGACAGGGAAAACGTTGGTGTGGAACAGTGATCCTGCTGCCAGCAGCACCAGGTGTGATGGACCACAGTGGTAAAGGTAGGGAAAGGAGAGGGAAAACGTTGGTGTGGAACAGTGATCCTGCTGCCAGCAGCACCAGGTGTGATGGACCACAGTGGTAAAGGTAGGGAAAGGACAGGGAAAATGTTGGTGTGGAACAGCGATCCTGCTGCCAGCAGCACCAGGTGTGATGGACCACAGTGGTAAAGGTAGGGAAAGGACAGGGAAAATGTTGGTGTGGAACAGTGATCCTGCTGCCAGCAGCACCAGGTGTGATGGACCACAGTGGTAAAGGTAGGGAAAGGACAGGGAAAATGTTGGTGTGGAACAGTGATCCTGCTGCCAGCAGCACCAGTGTGATGGACCACAGTGGTAAAGGTAGGGAAAGGACAGGGAAAATGTTGGTGTGGAACAGTGATCCTGCTCCCAGCAGCACCAGGTGTGATGGACCACAGTGGTAAAGGTAGGGAAAGGACAGGGAAAATGTTGGTGTGGAACAGTGATCCTGCTGCCAGCAGCACCAGGTGTGATGGACCACAGTGGTAAAGGTAGGGAAAGGACAGGGAAAATGTTGGTGTGGAACAGTGACCCTGCTCCCAGCAGTGCCAGGTCTGATGAACTAACCAATTGTAAGGATAACAAGATGCAAAGCATATAAACGTACTCCCATTTTATCCTGAATACGCGTGAGATATTCCATAAAGAGGAAAAACCGTCTTGGACTGGTGTAACCGTTAGTAATGGCTATTCTGGTAAACATCGGCCATCGTCTGTGACTTATAATGAACATACTTACAAATTTTCAGAAAGATCGGCCAAGAACTTTGTGAGATTTTCCATAAAGAAGAAAACCATTATGGGCCGTTAGTAATGGCTATAACGGTAAACTTAAACATCGGGCATCATCCGTGACCCATAATGAACATACCTACAAATTTTCAGAAATATCGGCCAAGTACTTTCTGAGATATTCCATAAAGAAGAAAAACGGTTACAGGCCATTACAGCCGTTAGTAACGGCTATAACGGTAAACTAAAACATCGGGCGTCATCCGTAACCCATAATGAACATACCTGCTAATTTTCACAAAGATCAGCCAAGCACTTTCTGAGATATTCCATGAAGATAAACAACCGTTACATGCCATTACAGCCATTAGTAACGGCTATAACGGTAAACTAAAACATCGGGCCTTATTCGTGACCCATAATGAACATACCTGCTAATGTTAACAAAGATCAGCCAAGTACTTTCTGAGATATTCCATGAAGAAGAAAAAGCGTTACAGTCGTTAGTAACGGTACAAATGGTAAACTAAAACATCGGGCATTATTTGTGACCCATAATGAACAGACCTACAAATTTTCAGAAAGATTAGCTGAGTGCTTTCTGAGATATTCCATAAAGAAGAAAAACCGTTACAGGCTGTTACAGCCGTTAGTAACGGCTATAAAGGGGTAAACTAAAACATCGGGCATCATCCTTGACCCATAATGAACATACTTACAAATTTTCTGAAAGATCAGCCAAGTATTTTGAGATATTCCATGGAGAAGAAAAACCGTTACAGCCGTTAGTAACGGCTTTAACGGGGTAAACTAAAACATAGGGCATCATCCGAGACCCATAATGAACATACCTGCTAATTTTCACAAAGATCGGCCAAGTACTTTCTGAGATATTCCATGGAGAAGAAAAAGCGTTACAGGCCGTTACAGCCATTAGTAACGGCTGTAACGGTAAACTAAAACATCGGGCATCATCCTTGACCCATAATGAACATACATACAAATTTTCAGAAAGATCGGCCCAGTAGTTTTTGTCTGGAGCGAGTGGAACACATTTTGACCACGGACACACAGACAGACACACAGACAGCATTTCTTCGTTCCCATTCTAAAGTACTCCCTGTTCTATAAGAACTGGGAGTACAAAAAAAAGAACTTGGATGGGTGGAGATGTTAGATAGAGTGGAGCAAAGGTAGAGGAGTAGGGAAAAGGAGCGAAGATGGTGGATCTTGCTCAGGCCTGGAACATGTATGCGGAGCCCAGTCAGTTAGGCATGATCTTTTATTTACAGTGCACTGAACACAAGAAGATAGTGCAGCATGATGATGGTGTCAGAGAGCATGGGGATGTAGCTCAGCAAACTGGAACATATGTCACACACCAACACCAAGAGTTGTGAACCTACCATCAGTGATCAGTTTACCTGCAGTCCCTTTAATAGCCAGCCTCTGGACTGCAAAGGCAGCAGATGGAGGTGACACACAAAAAGTCCTCCTCTGGGACAGCAGTTTGGGGCTAGTTTGTGCTTTATGCCATTTTGTAGTTCCATCATGGATTCAACTGCAGAATAGTGTGAATCAAAGAGCTAAATGCTAGCTTTTTAATAAATCTAAATTCAGTTTAAGAATGAAAATAGTTATTTATTAAATCATGTCTAAAGTCATGCAAATACTAAACACAAAACAGTCAAGTTGGCTGCAGCCAAATGTGTAACTTGCTGTCTGACAATGGATGTAGCTTTAATATTTCTGGCAATGGATACAGCTTGGGCAATGGATA
Organism: Conus ventricosus; assembly: GCA_018398815.1. Classification (NCBI taxonomy): domain Eukaryota; kingdom Metazoa; phylum Mollusca; class Gastropoda; order Neogastropoda; family Conidae; genus Conus; species Conus ventricosus. The sequence continues at coordinate 4,266,366 of CM031616.1, forward strand.
TAGCTTTAATATCATACATGATCATTGACTTGTTTATCGGAACATTGAAAGAAATGTTTTACTGGTAGATTGTTGTGATGATAATTCTACAGTTTTTAATATCATTGATGATCTTTGACTTGTTTATCGGAATATTGACATAAATGTTTTACTGGTAGATTGTAGTGATGATAATACTACAGTTCAAATAATTTTTGATGTGAGAGAAAAGTTAATAGAATGACGCATTAATAAAGATTAATTCACAATTGAGTTTAGATCAGATTCAGGTACAAATAATTGTGTTCAATCAAGTTTTTTTTTTTTTTTTTTTTTTTTTTTGCTGTCCCAACCTCTGCGCCACCTCAGAGGCAGTGCACCCACACCGCTCATTCCGACACCCCGTCCACAGCCACAGCCCGGTCGGCCCCGCCACACCACCGGCACCAGCAATCCACAGGGAGCAGTCAATGTCAAGTCGTCAAGAGGCAACCCACCGGAGGAGACACTGCACTGCTGCCGAGTCACTTCGGTGGTGTTCAGTGGCACCTGTTCTGATCTAACATACGCAGGACACCACCTACTAAGCCCCCTACTGACGACAATAATTGCTTAGTCGCGGAGCCGGCGTGAGTGAGCTCTCCCTCCGGAGGGCGCCACCACGTCCGTCCAACGACAGCCCCCATGGACTCGCCGATACCGGTGACCCCGACGGAAGCAAACCAAGGCCACAGACGTGGAGAGGACATCGAAATTGAGGTCACCATGAGAGCAGGGCATGAAGGGCCACAGAACTTGAAACATTTTTTTTTTAATGCTGATCAATGGGAATGAGGATGATTAAGATGATGCTACGGATTTCCATTTCGGTCTGAGACTACATGACAGGGCTGTACTCTACGCTTCCTTTCATAATATATCCTGGCGTCAACCAGGCCCGAGAGATACAGGCACCTGCAGTGTTGGTCAGGAAATTTGAGCAACACTCTCAGAAACGCATCCATTAAGTGGATGAAACTCGACTGTGTGGTCCCAGTCTTCCCAACTGAGTCCGCAGCAAACTCAACTCTGGGTAGGAGCCGGTCGGGCAGAAAAAACCCACATGACTCTGATGGGATTCGAACCCACGACCTCCCAGCCGGGAGTCCGCGACGCTAACCACTTCGCCACGGCGGCTGGTTCGTGTTCAATCAAGTTTATTTGCATGATTGATACCAAAATGGGCATGGATTATCACAGTAGGCTTTTCATTACGGTGATGGCAGTTCAGGTATGAATGGACTTAGCACTGCTCTTTGTCCCAGGTAAGTAGGTCACAGGTCACCATGTCATGGTGAAGCAGATATAGTTCAAAAGAGGCGTCTGCTACAAGAGACTGTAATGAATAGAGTGCTTAGTTACATGGCTTTTGTGCTCATAGATTTAGAATGATTCCCAAAGATTGATCACTAATATTTCATTGAAACTGAGCTCAGTGTAAAGTTACTTCATTGGCTCATGGTGTTTTGGGAGGGCAAGGGGGAGACAAAGTACTTCATAAAATCTTAATGAATCAGTAGAATTTCGTTCACACAAAGCATTGCATGATAAAAGAAGGAAAAGGCTTTAAAATACTGACTTTTCCCTTATTCATGCTTGGGTTAAGGGATGAATGTGATTGATTAGAACTGAGATGATGCCTGATCTCTGTGATCAGAGATAAGCAGACGTGTGTTCATACACGCCTATACTGGGGTCAGTCACTGGGTGGAGATGGTTAATATGTGCTAAAGACATTCATCTTTATTTCACAGTGATATGAAAAAGTAGTTTTTGCCGTGTTCAACATGATTGACACATGCACTCAGAGACTTGGCTAGGGGCTCTACCTTGGGTTTTTGATTTGTCTGTCTGTTGGTTTTTATAGTGCTTCTGCTCTAATGTGCTTTAGGTGGTCAGCTGTGCTAAAAGCAATGTGATTTGACCACCCTGGTTTATTGTTTCTGTTGTACTTACGTTTTTTAGTGGTTAATCCTCAAAATATTGTATAGGGTCGTGGTGGATGTTTGTTAGGTATTTGTTTCTGCTCCAGTCAGCTTGTGATGTGGTTCATCCATACAGAATATCCAGACATACTATGTTGGGAACATAGCAGACATGTGTACTCCAGCATCAGCTATTTCACACCTGCAGTTTTAACATGTAATCAGTTTAATTTGAATTCAGCGCATACAGCAAGGTCTTTATGTATTAACCCTCTTATATTAAGATTCTCTGAGGCCAAACTCCCACTATTTTTGGATTCTTTTGGTGAGTTTAGCCTTTAAATGGATATGTATGTTCATACTTCACCCAAACCAAGAATAAACCTCTAGAGTTATGAAATTCTGTAGGTATAGTCAGAAGGCCTTGTTCTGTAATGTGAGCAAGATTTCATGTATCTAAAAGTGAAAGGTCGCAAAAGTCACAGCTCTCCACTCGCAGTGTCTGCTCTTTCTTTGCGAGTGGAAGTGGTGCCAGCATAGACAAATAGTGGTGCCAGATTACTGGACTGTATTGGGAAATCCCCACCAACTGTTAGTGCCTGTCGCAGCATTTCATGGCGTCAGCACATGCACTCAGCGACTCCCGTCTGCTGCAGTTACGAATACAAGAGGGTTAAGCCAAAGTCCAGGTGAAAAAGAAATAATATAGTGTTTTCGTTATATTTTGGTATTTTTATTTGGTAGAGTGGCCATACTTTGAAATAACTCTCTGATCTGTAGATTTTTAGCCCAGATTTAGAGTGAAAAAGATCAAGCATTAAGTTTGAAAAAGACTGACGCAATTTAATACATCAAATCAGAATTGATTCTTATAAAAGAGTCAGAAAAAAGTGACAAGAAATCGCTGATCTCATGAGTGTGATAGATTGTTCCAATTTGATTTTGTCTAGTTAGGGTTATACCTTGTGAACGAAGTTTTGTTAAAGAGTTAAGAATGTCAGGTGTCGCCAAAGTCGGTGAAGAGTTGTAATATGCCTTTTCGAACATGTTTTAAGAATAATCACAAGTCTTAACATTGTTTCTGTGATTCTTGAGTTTGAAGTCATTGGCTGTTTATAATATATATCGATCTGTCAAAGCTATATTCAAAATAATCCAGGAGTACAGGAGAAATTATTGTTCATGGACAGGCAAACTCGAGATCTGTAGTCAGAACGCGTATGCTGAGTTTAGAATAATTGAGGGGAAAGGGTTGTGGTCGTGGCATGTGGGGAGAGGTAGGCAGTGCAGTCTGAGATTGAAAGAAATAGCTTGAGATCTTGATTCAACTGTCAAGTGTTGCAGAAGGTAAAGCAGGAAGGCCTGCTACCAGTAGAAGTTTGAATATTTCAATAAAACATTCACTTCTGCTTGAAGAAGTAGAAAAGAAAAGAACTGCCTCGCATGTCCAACTAAGTTGAGATGAATCTGTAAAAAAAAATTCAGTTTTTTTAGAGTTCAGATGTATATAAATGATGAATCATCTTTATTTTTGGAGAGATTTGTCAGAAAAAAGAGTGAATGCAGCTTTTTACGTGTATGCTTTTTGCACTGTTTTATACTTGTGGCAAAAACTGTAAAATAATTGAAACAGTATCATTAACTATATACAGAACACATAAGTCTGCCACATATGTGTGTGGCAGACTTGAGTGTTCGTTTATAATTTATTTCAAAACCTTTTAAAAAATTGGACTGAGGTGGATCTTGAGGAAAATCATTAATTTGCAAGGTTCGATTTTTATGCAAAATGATTTTTGGTAATGTTTGAAATGTTTTCCTTCAAAAAGTTAAGTGTGTCATTGATGTTCTTCAGTGTCATGCAAATGATGAATTTTTTTGTTTGTTTGTTGTTGTTTCTTTTGAGTGTGTTTGTGTAATTTTGAAGTTTTTTTCTTTTGTTTCACTGTTTTTGTATGTGTGGTATTTTCTTTCTCTGTGTTTGTTTTGTATGTGTGATGTTTTCTTTTATTGGGTTTGTGTGTGTATATACTCTCAAACGACTATCCTTTTATCCGGTCATCTTTAAAGTTGTGTCCTAATCATGTTTGCATTCTGATAACTGGCTTCAAGCCTTTTTCTGTATTCTTGACATTTTCTGCTCTCTGAAACTGATGTCTATAACATTTTGTCCTAATTCCTTCAACTGCTGCTCTCTCTCGGACAAAACGACAGTTGTGGCCTTTTTGCTTCACAGTGCTTTCACTTCCACTCTTGATTTCATGTTTTTCTCTTCTCTTCTTCCTGTGTTGCGTCGTTCAAAATTTACCTTACTCTTTTTGCCGTAGGTAGCCTCCCAGTTTTGGTTAGACGTTTACAGCCATGTTTACAGGTGGTATGCTACGAACAGGTGTCACAAACCATCCCTCGAGGAGGGCCACGATCGCAGATTGCTATACCAGCACAGGGCATGATCGAGTTTAGAGATGCACTGACAGAACTGCTCGACGAGTTTGGGACAGATGATCAAGGTGGGATGATCGATTTGATGAGAATATCAATCATAGTAATGTTGGCAAACACGACGTAATATATTATGCAGTATGGCACTGAACATGGCCTTGTCTTTGAATTCAGGAGCAGACTTCATCAAGATTGAATGACCAGCAGCATGGTTTATTTTCAGACCTGTTTACCTTTACGATTCTGCCATGCATTGTACACATGTTAGGTGAAAACATGATTCTGCCATGCATTGTACACATGTAGGTGAAAACACGATTCTGCCATGCATTGTACACATGTTAGGTGAAAACACGATGAAGAGGACAAACTGAGAAAAGAAACAGATGTGGAAAAGAAAGTCTAAAGACGATATTCTTGAGCAGAATTACACTTCCAGTGTGATCACGGCGGGGGCTTTGACCAAAGAACGACAGCTCTTGCTAACTTTCGTGAGCACGATGGGGTCAGGCAGTATTGGCGTCTTTGACTACATACCAAAGGTTACTGATGTGTCAGGTTTGGAAGTAATTTGTGCCAGAAAAACCTGTTTTTTAACCATAGTTGATACAAGATCAAGTGGTTGCTGCCAGAAAGAAAGAAAAAGCCTCTGCTGGTGAAAATTGAACAAATGATGCCCCACTTCCCACCCCTACCCAACTCCCCCACCCCCATACCTCCTCCAGATATTTGGGGGAAAAAACAGAAAATAATCCTATTCCCTCCCATCCCTCCATTCCCTACTCCATCCCAGTTTGAATGACAAATTGAACTGAACATCAAGTCCATCGGATAGGGACTATAAGCGAGTCAGACCCTTGTGCCTTCCTGGCCCCCTGCACACGTTAAAGAACCCACGGCAGTTGAAAATCGAAAAGAGCAGGGGAGTTCCCCGCTGCCCGGGCAAAATTGATGTAGATTGAAGTTAGCCGCCTGGTATTTCTTACCAAGCCACAAAAATTGTCACTTACTGTTATCGTGTACCATCGTGTACCGGTGGAAATGGAGGACACGTATAAACATCGCATGCATCCTATGTGAGAAACTGGAGGAATAAATGAGATAAATGAAAATGAGTGACTGATATTTGAATGGTACGGGAAACGACTGAATGAGCGCCAGTAGGCTGCTCTTCGGCTGGCTCTAGCTGGGTAGGCAGCCCGTTGAGTGAGTGAGGTTGTGTGTTTATTGTAAAGCGCTTAGAGCTTGGTCTGTGACCGAGGATAGACGCTATATAAATCCCCAATATAATATAATAATATAATCCCATTCCCCCCATCCCCTCCTCCACTCTTACAAACATTTGGAATTTTGTACACACTCTTTGTAGAAAATGCATTCATTTTTGTTATAATGTACACGGACAACATTTTAAGGGTAAACAGGTCTGTTGAATATAACTAGTATATTCTCTGGTATATGGTGGCAGTGCACTCCATACAAGTGCTACTTTGCAAAGTAAGATTTTAAGAAATGGTACAATGCAAAATATTTTAATTTTGTTTGACCTCGAATGTTCTATGAAGTAGGTCAGCTTCAGAAGTTTTAATGTTGGTGAGATGTGTTGCAAAAATTGGCTGTTTTTTTTTTTCTTTTTCTTACCAATAGAACAAAAGTGAAAAGCTGGGAAGAGGGTGAGTAGGAGTTCATGCCAGATACAAGATTACCCACAGCCATTTTCTTTATTTGCAGAACCACAGAATGAACTGCCAGAGAGTCGCTCCATGCGAGTGGAGAATAAAATGTTCTACTTCGATGTAGGATCCAATCGCAGAGGGGTCTACCTACGAGTGTCAGAGGTATGTGAACAGTGTGCCTTGACATGGAGGCAACAGGAACAAAAACATTGTACTTTGATTATCAGGAATGTTGGGACTTGCAGAAAGGGAGGGGTGAAAGATTCACCTGATGGATCAGTGGATGTTTGAAAGTATTCATGCATAGACTTTGGTTAACCCTCTTGTATTCATAACGGGCGCAGACAGGAGCGCTGAGACAGCGCGCTAGATTTCGTAACGGGCGCAGACGGGAGCTGCCCGCCGCATGTGTACGGTACTTTTCCATCACGTGCTGACTCCGTGAAAATACTCGGAGAGCCACTAAAAGTTGTTGGTGATTTCCCACTATAGCCCAGTAATCTGGCAGCACTATTTTTGGATGCTGGAACCACTTCAATTCACTAAGAAAGAGGAGAAACTGCAAGCGAAGAGTTGTGCGTGAGACTGACCGATTTTCACAATGGCGTCGTCTGCTAACAACAGCGAGTTTGGTGATATTCCTGAGTATTCAGCAGAGGAGTGAGATCAAATTATGCCAGAAGAAGAGAAGTATGAAAATGGAGAGTTAGGAGAAGAGAATGATGTTGAAATCGGCACCAATGAAGGAGAGGAAAATGGTGAAAGCGACCCTCAGTACAACGTGCTAACTCGCCTTTCTGCAAAACAATGGCGACCGGCTACACATCCTGCCCATGTGGTCGCATTCCAACAGCCGACAGGCCAAGCGCACTCACTGCCGAACACTGCCACCGCACTAGATTATTTCTTTTTTCTGCCTCTCACATTTTTTCAACTAGTAGCAGAAGAAATTAACAGATACACTCAACAAAAACAAGCAGCTAAGGGCACACCTGACTCCCTATGGTTCGACACAACACCTGACGAAATGCGGGGCTATGTCGCTGTACTGATTATTCCGTATAACAACAAAGGGACGACGCGTAGAAACGTCATATATGTGTTGTTTCTGCCAGGTGCCTTTATGCTTTCATAAGAATGACTGTTTCCATGACTACCATGCGCAGAAAGTGGCTCAACAGTAGGGCAGTTTGCTAGTCTCTGTGTTTGTGTGTACGTGTATATGCTTACCTGTAGTTTATGGTGACAGTGCTTTGATGACACTTGGCAGTGAGACTCTACTCAATTTCGTCACAGCTATACAGTGTGTAAATACATATGGACATGTATAAGGTGCTTAGAACAATGACAGAAAAACAATGAGGAACTGTGCTTGAATCTACAGTAACTGTTCAGTAGTGACAATTGACACTAGTTGTGTGTGACATTCTGTGGATTACCTGTGGGGACTGAACAGGCGGACAGAAGACAGATCATCTCACTTAGGCTGCAGCTTTCATTTCACAACACTAACATGCATGTGCATGGGATAACTGCATGTTGGTGTGCTGTATTAGAATTGTCACCATCGCATGTGACACATTGGGTGACATTTTGGTGACAATGACACAACCTTTCACCTCGAGACACACACAATCTTGCTCACAGTATAGAACAAAGCCTTGTGACCATACATGCAGAATTTCGTAGCTCTAGAGGTTTATTCCTGGTTGTGGTGAAGCATGAACCATACATACCCATTTTAAGGCTAAATTCACCCAAAAAATCTGAACACTAGGGGGAATTTGGCCTCAGAGAATCTGAATACAAGAGGGTTAAGACATAACATGGAATGATTCAGTTTTTGATAATGTGTTGAGAGCAGTTACCAGGTGTTGAATTTGTCATGTCGTTAACTTTTACTAACATTGGGCTTCAAGAGTGAGATAAACATGCAGGCTGGAGGATCTCCTCGGATCCAAGCTGAAAAAAGTATGCTGAAAAAAAGTTATGAAACACTTGATCACCACAAGTCTCATTCCATATCCAGTTATCCAGTCCAGGTTTTCATGATTCTGCATTCATGGCAATGTCATGGCAGCTGTTGCAGTATATTGCAGCACTTCTGCCTGCATGAATCAGTATAGTGATGGGGAATGTTACAGTGTAGTGCAGCATTTGTGCCTGCATTAATCAGTATAGTGATGGGAATGTTACAGTGTACATGTAGTGCAGCATTTGTGCCTGCATTAATCAGTATAGTGATGAGGAATGTTACAGTGTAGTGCAGCATTTGTGCCTGCATCAATCAGTATGGTGATGGGGAATGTTACAGTGTAGTGCAACACTTCAGCATGCATCAGTCAGTATAGTGACTGGGAATGTTACAGTGTAGTGCATCACTTCTGCATGCATTGATCAGTATAGTGACTGGGAATGTTACAGTGTGTTGCAGCACTTCAGCATGCATCAGTCAGTATAGTGACGGGGAATGTTACAGTGTAGTGCATCACTTCTGCATGCATTGATCAGTATAGTGATGGGGAATGTTACAGTGTGTTGCAACACTTCTGCATGCATCAATCAGTATAGTGACGGGGAATGTTACAGTGTGTTGCAACACTTCTGCATGCATCAATCAGTATAGTGACGGGGAATGTTACAGTGTAGTGCAACACTTCTGCATGCATCAATCAGTATAGTGACGGGGAATGTTACAGTGTGTTGCAGCACTTCTGCATGCATCAATCAGTATAGTGATGGGGAATGTTACAGTGTAGTGCAGCACTTCTGCATGCATCAATCAGTATAGTGATGGGACTGTTACAGTGTGTTGCAACACTTCTGCATGCATCAGTCAGTATAGTGATGGGGAATTATGCATGTGAACACACTTTGTTCAATCTTTTTTTTTTTTTTACTTCATTATTCATGGGCTTCATCTTTTGAGGGGAAGTATAGAATCTTGCGTTTCACAAATCATCAATTAAGGCAAGACATTTAGGGAAGGCACAACTGTTGGATATGGGAATTGATTCAAAAGATTACAAAAGCTAGCAATTTCTGTCAGTGATTTTCAACTTTTTTTGGACAGTGAATAATGCAGGAATGGCACATTGTTACTTGTTCGCTTTGTTAAAAAGAGATTAACTCTGCCTATTGTAGTTATAATAGTGCTGTTTGAACAAGAGCACAGCAAGAGATTAACTCTGCCTATTGTAGTTATAATAGTGCTGTTTGAACAAGAGCACAGCAAGAGATTAACTCTGCCTATTGTAGTTATAATAGTGCTGTTTGAACAAGAGCACAGCAAGAGATTAACTCTGCCTATTGTAGTTATAATAGTGCTGTTTGAACAAGAGCACAGCAAGAGATTAACTCTGCCTATTGTAGTTATAATAGTGCTGTTTGAACAAGAGCACAGCAAGAGATTAACTCTGCCTATTGTAGTTATAATAGTGCTGTTTGAACAAGAGCACAGCAAGAGATTAACTCTGCCTATTGTAGTTATAATAGTGCTGTTTGAACAAGAGCACAGCAAGAAGCATGTCGATGCTTCTAAAGCACTGGAATGCAATCAGAGCAGACTGGTTTCCTTGATCAGATTAATGGTTTTAAACCCCCCCCCCCCCCCCCCCCCCCCCCCGCCCACCCCTTTTTGTTGTTGTAAAGAGCAGGTATGAATTTTGTTTCAAGGGTATGACAAATCAAGTGTGATAGGTATTATGTAATATGTGCCCCTGTGGTCAATTTTGTTGTAAAGAAGAAGAAATGAGATGCACAATAATTGTGTCCATAGTAAAGGATGTTGTTCCTTCATTACTAAGTTATATCGCAACTGTTGAGACAAACACCAATTTAAAAAAAAATTTTAATGAAATTTAGATGCACAATAATTGTGTCCATAGTAAAGGATGTTGTTCCTTCATTACTAAGTTATATTATAACTGTTGAGACAAACACCAGTCTTCTTTCTTTTTTTTTTAAATGAAATTTAAGATTGTATGCCTCTGTGTGTGTGTGTGTGTGTGTGTGTGTGTGTGTGTCAGTCATTTGCTTTTTTGTTTGTTTGTTTCTTTGCCTGCTGCATAGTAATTTGCCTGTCATGAAAGGCCATGAAAGGGTCTCCAAAATTGCTTCAATTTCACTTCGCTTGTGGGGCTTTGCCGTAGGATCCCACAGGGTCGTAGGTGCCTCCCACATCTTGGCATTTTACAGAGAGTTTTCTTGTCAGTTGTGTTCAGTAAACATGTGTATGTAAAGATAACTTTAAAAGTATAGATGGTTTTCTGTCTTGTTCTTGAAAGCAGGTATTGCATTCTTTACTGCTAGAATTATCCTCAGGAACAAAGTCCATGTTTAACTTTTATTTGACTACACTGTGTTCAAAGACAATTCTATACTCTTCAGAACTATGAAGATATGCATATGAAAGCACACCACACTGTAGTACAGCATCATTGTATTGCAGTTCTGTTTTCAGTTGTGATAAATAAGAAACTAAAAACAAGAAAAATATCAGATACTATCTTTTTATTTTTATGCATTAAATGCACAAGTGTGTCAGGCAACCTGGTCCATATGAGTTAGTCAGTACAGTTGCTCGTTTTGACTTGTAAATTCATTTGTCTTCATCATTGGATTGGCAGCAGAGATGTAGTGCAAGGGGCTGTGCATGTCTTGTCCGGATGGATGGCTAGTTAGCGCTAGTTATATTTCACATTATGTGTTTTAGTTGATACAAATTGCTTTGAGCAGAACCAATGTTTGAACTTGGACGTGTACAAATTATTCACACATCAGTCACATCAAAGCCTGTTTATTTGTTGCTGAACTTTGCTATGCAAGTCATTTACACATCATGCCAATTCTTGTTTATTTATTGTAGAACTTTACAATGAAGGTGTTCTCACTTCATATCAGAGCCTCCTTATTTCTTGTTCAACTTGCTAGAATTGACTGAGAAAAATCAACTACTTCAGAATCATTGATAATTTGTATATAAAATTTTGTTTTATTATAACGTTATATTGGGTAAAGTATGTTTCCACCAGTTACTGAAATTATATGTTGTAGATTTACTCTGTCCACCAGGTTCGCAACAACTTTCGCACAGCGGTCACCATTCCAGAACGGTCGTGGGCGCGATTTCGCGATGTACTGTCAGAGTTTGTGGACAAAAGCAGCCTGAAGGACACGGAGTAAGGTCACCTGCTGCCCCCACTGTGATACTCTCAACAAACAGAACTCACGCAGACAGAGGGAATGTGCCGAAAAAAAGGGAGCCTAGCTGGGCCCGACCGCTTGTCTTTGTTGTTCATCGTCTTCATCCAATGTGGAACAGGTTTGCAATGCACACTGTCATGCCCTCGAGAGAGGACTTGCCATACGTGCGTGTGGGACAGATGGGAGGTAGATTACTATTGGCCGTGATTTGATGGAACCTTGGCGTAGACTCTGGGTGACCACAGGCCCGGTGCGAATATTGTCTTGACAACCTAGTGAAGGAGTGTAGTGAAAGACTGAAACCCGTGTCTCTCATATGCTTTACGCTTCGTGCAGGTGCGCACAGATCAACTTTGAAAAAAAAAAAGAAATAATAAATAAAGGGGAAGTGAAAAGGGAGAAGGTTGCACTGAGGTGCACTGCTTTGATGAAGGACTGGGATGCATCGCACAGCGAACAGAGTCCTCTTTCCCCGCAGCTTTAATTTGTTACAATTCATCATTGAACCATAACGTCATCGGTTACTACCATTTCCTGGTTTGCTTGCAGCGTGATGAGGCCATGTCTCTATCATGTGGAGGTTCTGAACAGATGAGAGCAAAGATCAACCTCACTGCAAGGCATTTGCCTAAGGAATTCTTCAGAGAGAGATCGAGAGTGGCATTTAGAAAATTGATATCTAAGCACAGTTGTTGGAAGAGGTTGGGCTTTGAAAAATAAAAGGAAAAGTAATGAAACGTAAAGAAAATAGAACCAAAAGAATTCACAGATAAGATGAGGTGATTGTTTAGAAATGTAACTTAAATCAAGCATGTATCATTGAAAATTTCATGATAATTTTTTTATCATTGAAAATTACATCATGGGTGCTTCCTTTTTTTTTTCCGAAATAAAAAAAAATTACAACAAGAGTAGGCCATTGCTCTGTCCCCACCCCCAAAAGAAGCACATTTCCTTTGTTTGCCCCAAGGTGTCTGTCTTGGCTGGAGCAAGTGCAGGGCAGGAGAGAGTGGCGGTGGAGCAGCCACCATGCTCTTCAAGCCCAGCAGTGTTGTCACTCGTTTGAGTCGCCTTCTGGGCGGCTGTCTTTGACATTTTGTTGTGGTTGTTTGGACAACACAAGTATCACTGTCTGTTTTGGTTCTGTGGGGTCCCCTTGTTGTTGGTTAGTTGGTTGCTCCATTTGTAGGATGGTACAGGTTTACAAGTTGTTGTTGAGTGGCGTAGAGTGCACAAGTGCTGTCGTGTCAGCTGTCTGTCGTTGGTTCAAGTCCTGCTTCCGACCCGTCCATATTAACTCAGCAAGCGTAAAACATTCACTTCATGTTCACCAGCTCCCATGTCGAGAGAGCCCAGATGTACAGAAGACGAAGGGAGAAAAGAAAAGAAAAAAAGGCAACTGTTATACGTTAATATCAGTAACAATTCTCAGAAGGAAAAGAGCAGCCTGTGATTGGCAGAGCCTGTGTGATTTCTGTTGTGAAGACACGGATGTATGCAGAAACCAGCAGAAGGTCCCGTGTTGATTCATTCAGCAGACTGCAATTCCATGCTTGATCAGTTGGTCCTGTGAAGAGGAGACTTACTCAGCTCATCAGTCCAGGGTGGTTCAATGGCAAGCGTGTAACTGCAGCTTCTCTTACCAATCAAACATTTTGAACGAAGTGCAATCAAAGTTGTGTAACATTTGGGGTTGTTTTTTTTTTTGGTTTTGTTTTCGTTTTTGTTTTTTCGTTTTTTTTTTCCACAGATGTAGCACCTTCTAGTGTCATCATGAAATTACTAGAGCAGAATTCATGCTAGGCATGGAGAAGTACCGACAGTGGAAAGCGGGTCTAGCCTGGTTGGAAGAGAATGGCATAAATTCTTTAAACAAAAGGAAAAAAAAAAAAGAAAGTTTGGCTGCGTGAAAGCTCCAGGCCCCCAGAAGAGAGAACAGAATAATTGCCATGATCCAAAGAGCTAAATCACAATGGGTTCTTTTTGTTAATCAGTCAACAAAAATAAAATTTATCTTGTTATATAGCTGTCTGTTATGATCTGTTGTGTTCAACTCAGATTTTGATAAAAAGATGGACAGCTATGTTACGGTTGTTGATCATTAATGCTGTGTTGAGTGTGTGTGAGTGTACATACATACAATGGCATTTTTTGTACATGTATGTCAAGTGTGTTGATAGTGTGCAGATTAAGCGTATGTGTTTGTATGTGTGTGTGTGTGTATTTGTATGTGTATGTGTATATGTGTGTGAGTGAACACCAGCAAGATATGAATTGTAAATCTAATGACTGTTGGGAAGCTTGTGATACTAAATTTGTTTCAGAGGCCTGCCTATATGCTCCTGTGTTCTTTTCAAAAAGTCGACGCTGTTGTTCTCCCATGCTGGTGTTAATGTTTTGTTAGTTGTATGTGATGTTGTGGTTTATACCCTATTTAGCTGTGATACTGTGGTGTGTATGTGTATGTAGTCACTTTGATTTCTCATTTTCTCCCCTCCCCACTCAGTTGGTGTAGGTTTGGGAAAAAAAAAAAAAAAGTGGCGGCCAAGAGTGATTGTGATAGAGTGAGGAATTTCCATGTTCGTTCTGAACAAGAGTGTGGTGGATTCGAGCCTTGTCACTGTGTGTGCACCCTCGCAAGGGACGGGTCTAGATCGGGACTTAGCCAAACGTTACCCAGTTCTGTTGTAGATAATTGTCTGTTAACTCTGTGTGCATGTGTGACGTGGCGAATGAAAGTTTGAAAAGCAGTGTACATTATTTTTGTGAGTATATTCGTGTGTGATGGTATGTCTGTCTGCAAGAGTATGCACACAAGGCGTACAGACAGGTAGAAGTGAGCCTTGCAACCCTTTAGAGTTCACTTGCTTCAGTTCTCTTTTTGTCATCTCCCATTTTTATTATGATTTGTTACGTTAGACAAAAAACGTTTATTTTTTAAGTTGTGTTAGAGTTTCTTGATGTTGGGCATGTGTAAGTTATTTATCTTTCAATACAGATGTGATTTTTAAAAAAGAAAAAAAAAAGTTATTGGTGTGTATCATGTTACGCTGTTAGTATTTTTTTTGTTTTGTTTTGTTTTTTTAACCCCTTCTCCCCTGTCTTGTTTTGAAGGCTGCTGTTTCTGCTAGGGCTTTATTATTATTCTGTATGGTAGAGTGTTGGTGTCAGTATTCCATTTTATTTCTCTTTCTCCAATCTTCTTACTGTCACTGTACCCATTTCTGTTTTTCCACACTACACAGAGCATATGCTGATTGGATGGTCCTGTTACTGGCATGTTATCAAGAGTCAGCGTATTTGTGTCCTTTGTGGGAAACAGAGCCTTGCAGAGGCAATTGACCATCATCATCTTCTATTCTTCATGACAGAGGTTTTCACTTTTGTGCGTACACATCATTTTATCTGTTGCTGTTTCTTACCAAGGTTCTTTAATCATAATATCCTATTATCAAACTGTGGTGAAGAAAACAATGACGGTAGATCTATCGTATATATATAATCTTGTTTTGTACTATTTATTTTTGTTCAAGTCTGCGTCTGATACGCATTTGCTTTGCAGTGTGAGAATTTTCAGTGTGGGCTGGGAGTGGTTGTTCATTTCTTCATCATTTTCCACCACCTCACTGATAGACAGAAAAAAATCAACAGGTCTATAGAAAACTCTCAGACACCATGTGGCCCATTTGGCATGACTCGGTAAGAGGCACACAGACTCTTTAAGTTTAATGCGAAAGTGAAACGACACCACAGAGAATTAAAAGATGTGTAAGAGTGTAGACAGTCTGAATGATGCAGCTCAGCCAACTAAAATGACCATGTCATGAGTACCAAAATGATAGGAAAGGAAAAAGCTTAAACTTTCCCACTTTGAAGGACTTTACATTAGACTATGAGACCAGGTGACACTTTGTATGACTCTCTCCTTGCTTAGACTATGAGACTAGGTGACACTGTATGACTCTCTCCTTACACTATGAAGACTTTGTATGACTGTCTCCTTGCTTAGACTGTGAGACCAGGTGACACTTTGTATGACTCTCTCCTTGCTTAGACTATGAGACTAGGTGACACTGTATGACTCTCTCCTTACACTATGAAGACTTTGTATGACTGTCTCCTTGCTTAGACTGTGAGACCAGGTGACACTTTGTATGACTCTCTCCTTGCTTAGACTATGAGACTAGGTGACACTTTGTATGACTCTCTCCTTACACTATGAAGACTTTGTATGACTCTCTCCTTGCTTAGACTGTGAGACCAGGTGACAGTTTGAATGACTCTCTCCTTGCTTAGACTATGAGACCAGGTGACAGTTTGTATAACTCTCTCCTTGCTTAGACTGTGAGGCTAAGTGACACTTTGTATGACTCTCTCCTTGCTTAGACTATGAGACCAGGTGACAGTTGTATGACTCTCTCCTTGCTTAGACTATGAGACCAGGTGACACTGTATGACTCTCTCCTTGCTTGTCCTCACTGTTGTACAGTGATCATAGAGGTCAGCAGACATTAACCTGATAAGGAAATTTCCCATGAAATTCTGTGTAAATTCATTTGATAAATCCTTGAGTGGCCTTTTGCGGACCATCTTGTTTATATTGTCAGTGATTTTTTTGTTTAAAAGGTCATTGAATAATTTAATATAAATAAGATTGAGAAAACAGAAGCTGGCTGTACATTAAAAAAAACCTAACAAACAATGACAGAAGAACAGAGAAAAGTAAAAATTAGATCTGTGAAAAAAAAAATCTGAAGATGATGGTCATAATCTTTCAATAACATTACCTTTAGGTACATGAATAGAGAACTCGGGTCTGGTCTCCCACCCCACCCCCACCCCCCGTCCTCTCTCCCTCAGCTCCCATCCACGACCTTCACCCCATCCTTCTCTCTCGCCTTTACTACTGCTGTTTTTCGGCATTTTCACCTTTTTTACACCAGAAAGAGGCCTGCATACTATTTACCACATAGCCACCCTCCCATTCTTCCCTAACCCCCAACCCCCATCCCATTCCCTTCCATTTAAGCCTTTCTTTTTTCTTTAGTTTAAGGTTTTAAGATGGGTTTTTTTTCCTTGAACAAGTGTTTTTAACTTTCAAGCCAGTGATATATGAAACATGCGACAAAATATCAAAAACAACAACATTCTCTCTGTCCTCAGGTGTTTTTCAAAGAATGAGCAAGTTTGGTTAGTATTACCAAAAGTATATGTGAATTTGATAGTTTTTAAGGCAGCAATGAGTGAAGTTCATCTCCACCCCCCCTCCCCCAAAGTATAGAAAGGTCCACTTTGTTTATTCTTCCTTTCTTCCCCCAGTTCCACTTCCTTTCTTCTCCACTCATGCATGACTGAGTTCATTTGAAGACAATGACAAATATGAACGAGGAGGGAAAAAAGCATATCCTACATAATACACCATTTTTCGTTCACTATGTATTTTATCAATTTTCATAGATGACTTGTTCCTATATTTCTTAATTTATTCATATTTTACCTGTTATAACAGATTTTCAATAGTATTACAAAGAGGTGTCTAGCTGTTGTACAAATTCTGGGTTAGAACCTCTGTCATGAAGGGCACTGCATTAACAGAATTGCTTCTTGTTTGCATCTAGTTCATTGTACAAATTTTCATGTAAATGATGTCTTTGTACTGTAATTATGTTCTGATTATGGATGAACACATGTTGAGACAAATACACATGCCTTTGTCTTGATTGTGCGTTGCGATTTGTGCATGTGTGGACATTTGCGTGGTATCACAATGCTGGTTTATACCCCAGTGAAAGAGTGAATGGAGTTTGCTGCTTCTGAAAATAAAGTATGGTAGACTGAATGATGAAGGTAAATTGGCTCATGCAAAGGTATGAGTGTGCGTAAGAGATGTTAAGAGAGTTGGAGTGCTCGCATCTCTCCAAACATTCTAGTGCACGCCAAGCATTTTGGTGTTCCATAACCTACCTGTGTTAAACTTAAAGTAAATTAAGAAATCTTTGATGCGTAGCTGATCAGCTCCGTGTGTATGTTCACGGTGGAGATTCAGATGCTAAGTGGTCTGTGTATGTCTTTGAAGATCAGTAAAAATGCCGATCCACTCTTCAGTCATCGGAGATTCATATGCTAAGTGATCTATGTATGTCTTTGAAGATCAGTAAAAATGCTGATCCACTCTTCAGTCATCGGAGATTCAGATGCTAAGTGATCTATGTATGTCTTTGAAGATCAGTAAAAATGCCGATCCACTCTTCAGTCATCGAGATTCTGCTAGAGGTCAAACCTGTCACTCTCATACCGAGACTCCATTGTTTTAACTGCTTAGCTCTGGCATTGTCCACATTCCTTTGTGGTCTTTGGCAGTTGATGTGACTGGTTCTGCCTGATCTGCTGCCCAGCAGCCTGGAAGAATTCCACGGTCTTCTCAAGGTTGTGGCTACTGCCCCAAAGCAGCACCTGCGGCTCTGCACCCTCTGAACATGTTTGAGGTCATAGATCACTATTGATGGGACGGTCCTAAAGGATGTTTTCCTGGGTCTTGGGCCCAGTGCTACAGAGATATTTGTAAAGGTAGGCAATCTGAAGTCAGTTGAGGTTGCTCAGCAGTCTGCAATGGTCAGTCTTTAGTCTGAATAAGATTGTCTGCAGGTGTCTGTAGAGCTAGTAGACTGAGTCAGCAACATTTACTGCTTCTATCCTCTTCCTCTGGGACTGGTACTAAGGACTGGGACTGGTTGTGAATGATGCTTTAACTTTTGTGCAAATTATTGCACTATGTTAACAAACACATGAAATCCATATTTAGGACTGTTTCCATTTTTAGACACATCAGAACATGCACACAAAAGAGAAATGCCATGTGTTGAGACAATATTTACCCTGTGCTCATTTCATAGAACACCAGAGAGAAGGGAGACAAGTTTTGTGGCAAGCCCTGGTGTGGATTTCCTGAAGAGAAGCCTGTTGGTGAACAAACAAAAACAAAAGATTGTGTGAGGATGTTTCAACTTCTACGAAGAAAACATTTAGACTGGAAAGAGAGAGTACAGAAACATTGCTGTGATCATACTTCTTGAAAGACCATCTGCCATGGTAAAGTGGTTAGGGTTGCAGACTCCTGGTTGGAGGTTGTGGGTTCGATTCCCATTAGAGTTATATATTTGTGGAATTTTTCTGCCCTGACCAGCTCCTACTCGAGAGTTGAGTTTGCTATGGGCTCAGTTGGGAATACTGGACCACACATTCAAGCGTAATCCACTGAAGGGATGTGTAGTGAGAAAGTTGCTCCAATTTCCTGACCAACATGTCTGGACCTCTGGGGCTTGGTTGATACCAAGATATATTGTAAAGGTAATAGTGTACAACCATGTCATGCAGTTTCGGATGAGAAAGGAAATCTGTAGCGTCATCTTCTTCATCTTTATCATCATTGATAAGCATTCAAAAAAAAAAAAAAAAGTTGCAAATTCTGTAGCCCTTCATGCCCTGCTTTCATGGTGATCTCATGCTTAATTACCTCTCCCGGTCTATGCCTATGGTTTGGTTCTGTCAGGGTCACTAGTACCAGCATATTAGGGGAAACTGTCACAAGATGGGGGGAGATTTAGCTCACACTTTTCAGACAACTAAACAATTATTGCCGTCAGTAG
Organism: Conus ventricosus; assembly: GCA_018398815.1. Lineage (NCBI taxonomy): Eukaryota > Metazoa > Mollusca > Gastropoda > Neogastropoda > Conidae > Conus > Conus ventricosus. The sequence continues at coordinate 4,285,278 of CM031616.1, forward strand.
GGGGCTTTTAGTAGGTGGTTGGTATCCCGAGTATGTTGGATCAGAACAGGCAGCACTAAACGCTACTGAAGTGACTCAGCAGCAGTGCATTGGTGGAGAGCCTCATAAAAATTGACATGGACCGCTTCCTGTGGACTGTCAGCCAGAGCTGTTGCAGGATGGTCCAGGCTGTGGCTGTGGATGGAGGGTGGGAATAAACAGGGTGGGTACAATGCCACCGAGATAGCACAACAGACGAGAAGCCCCCCCCCCCCCCCCCCCCCCCCCCCCCCCCCCCCCCAAAAAAGAAGAAAAGATATAAAAATTCTGACGGCTTATTCTATAGCTTTTTCGTTTCAGAAACGTTCAGTATTTTTTTCAAAATATTCACTGTAATTTAAAAAGTTATGTGTGAACACTTGTGAATGTATTCACTTGTGTATGGTGAAACTCGGGGTCTAGTGGTGCACGTAATCTGTAATGGGTTTTATTAATTTCAGTACTACACACTGTGCACAATATGCTTCTGTGCATTTGATCGTATAATTGAAACCAATGAATGCTTTGTTCATTTCTCGGCAACAAAAGATTCAGTATCTTTGAAAGCACTGGCAGGGATACACTTCCATGTGCACACGCCCTGCCTCATACACACCTCACCACCATCCCCTCCACCACCTCCCCCATGCCTCCTGATTCCCCAGTACCAGCTCCTCCCCAGCTTCTTACCCTCTCCATTCAGCCTTCAACTCCTTAACCTACACACACATGCAAGCACGCATGTGTGCTTGTTCAAAGATACGCATGCTCATTCAAACATGCACACACAGGCTGACATATTCTCTCTCTCCCTCTCTCTCTCTGGAGGAAAAAAAAATGGGGGGTGGGTGGGGGGGGGGGGGGGGGGGGGGGGCATAAGACTGCTTTATGTGGAAAATCCCCCCTTTTGTTTTTGTCGGTCTCTCTGCTCCAAGCTCTTGATTACTATTAAACATAAAGGGTTCTATCACTATTACAGGGGGCCGGAATAGCTCGGTGGTAGAGCACCAGACTCGTAATCTTGGTGATCCTGGGGTTGCGGATTCGAATCTCCACCAGGCCGCTTTGGAACAGGGGGATTTTTCCCTCGGAGTTAACATTGATTCTGACTCCATTTCCCATACAGTCCTTCAAATGAGTCTATAAACCGAGATTCTGTGTGTGAACATACGCATAACATCTTGCACACTCGTAAAATCACATCACCAATTTTAGGAAGAGAATGCCAGTTTGGCCGTTGGTATGGATGACATGTTACACTTAGCATGCACCTTCCCCGAAGTTGGAGTACAGCTGCCTTAATGGCTGGATAAAAAAAAAGTCGCACGCACAAAATTCCGCTCCTGGAGTAGATGGGATTAATCCTTGCCTGTCTATACAGGGAGTGTCTGCAGGAGTATCAGCCTGTGTACGCAGAAAAGAAAAATCTACAAACCATGCCCTCAGTATTACAGAGACTGCATACCCCACTGGCACTAATACTGTCAAAACCTGGAGCCAGTAAAGATGGCAGTATAACTGGTGTGTGAGAGAGAGACTGAGCAGATGTGTGTGTGCTTATATTTAGAGGACGGAGAGTGGAAGGGTTGACACTGGACATGGTGAGAAAAAGGGGGTTGGTGGAGGGATAGTAGCACGTGCATATCCGTGTCTTCACAGTTATCATTGCTTTGTTGTTGGTAACTGAACCTTTCTTTCTGCGTACGCAGGCTGGAATTTTGTGTGTATGACCGTTTTTTATCCCGCCATTAAGGCAGCCATACTCCATCTTTTGGGAAGGTGCATGCTATGTGTAACGTGTCATCCATACCAACGGCCAAACTGGCCTTCTCTTCCGAAAGTTGGTGATGGGATTTTACATGCGTGCAAGATGATGTGCGTGCATTCACACACGGAACCTCGGTTTATAGTCTCATTCGAAGGACTGTATGGGGAATGGAGTCAGAACCAATGTTAACTCCGAGGGAAAATCCCCCTGTACTGATATTCGAACTCGCAACCCCAGGATCACGATTGCGGCGCTCTACCAACTGAGCTGTTCCGGCCCCCAGTAACTGAATCAATCATTCACGGATTTCAAAATACACTGGGTGGGTACACCTATCATGTTAAATCTGATGTTTTCTGTTCCGGCCCCCAGTAACTGAATCAATCATTCACGGATTTCAAAATACACTGGGTGGGTACACCTATCATGTTAAATCTGATGTTTTCTGTTCCGGCCCCCAGTAACTGAATCATTCACGGATTTCAAAATACACTGGGTGGGTACACCTATCATGTTAAATCTGATGTTTTCTGTTCCGGCCCCCAGTAACTGAATCAATCATTCACGGATTTCAAAATACACTGGGTGGGTACACCTATCATGTTAAATCTGATGTTTTCTGTTCCGGCCCCCAGTAACTGAATCAATCATTCACGGATTTCAAAATACACTGGGTGGGTACACCTATCATGTTAAATCTGATGTTTTCTGTTCCGGCCCCCAGTAACTGAATCAATCATTCACGGATTTCAAAATACACTGGGTGGGTACACCTATCATGTTAAATCTGATGTTTTCTGTTCCGGCCCCCAGTAACTGAATCAATCATTCACGGATTTCAAAATACACTGGGTGGGTACACCTATCATGTTAAATCTGATGTTTTCTGTTCCGGCCCCCAGTAACTGAATCAATCATTCACGGATTTCAAAATACACTGGGTGGGTACACCTATCATGTTAAATCTGATGTTTTCTGTTCCGGCCCCCAGTAACTGAATCAATCATTCACGGATTTCAAAATACACTGGGTCGGTACACCTATCATGTTAAATCTGATGTTTTCTAATAATGTCTTTCTGTGACGGTGCAACACTCCTTAGAAAGGCTTTATGGGCAAAATCTTGGGAATAGACTGACAACAAACTGAAGGCATTGGATGTATGCTGTACATCCATGTATAAACACACATGCACGCACAGTGACTTGCCTCATTCGCCACCCCTACTACTACTGTCACACACATTCGCATCACTCCTACACACACACACGCATGCACGCACCATGACTTGCCTCATTCGCCACTCCTTCCACTACTGTTACACACATTTGTATCACTCCCCGTACACACACACAGGCACACACAAACGGGCACACACACACACACACTAACATTTGACACAGGTCATTTTGTGTTATTACAGAGCTGTAACAACCAGTCCGCCCATGTCTACTTGCAGTACGCAGGGCTAGAGAGAGGAGAGGGTGTATGTGTGTGTGTAGGTGATAACGTCTTTACAGCCACCTGCCATCTATCTGTAAAAGAGGAATGATGAAATTTACCTGAAAGTATTTTAAGAAACTCTAATCTTGTGGGTTGTCCAGAAACCTGTGCCAAACTGTATCAAGGATTTCTGCGATTTAGAAGTACCTACCAGATGAACATAAGTTTGTAGATCGAAAGAAATAACTTGAATATGTAATTAATAAATGTTGTCCATTCTTCATTGTGACGTAAGCTGCTTAATCATATTAATTTGCATGTGTCATATGTGAGACGATTACGCATTTCCACGCACTCACTCTCTCAAATTGATATGCGCGCACACACACACACACATACACACACGCACATTTTCTTGATAATTTTTGCCGGTATCATGAGGTGCTTTCCAGCTTAAAGATACAGATTCCAGGTAGTTGACCATTCTACAAATGGCTGGCTGTTTGTTGGAAGCAGATGGTGTATTTCAGATAAATCATGCATGCAAGTGTTGTCTGCAAAGAGTTTACTACAACTATTCAAAGACTGTGGTGGATTATTTAGAGACATAGTAAATGATAAACATGGAAATAACATGGCTTGTACTACCATGCAGAATTCAACTCAAAACCCTAGCATTTGTAGGAAGCGAACTGCCAACTTTAGCTATGGCAATTTGATTCTTTAGAGAGAGAGAGAGAGAAAGAAGAAGAAATTGCGTCCAGTTCTATAACTTACCAATGGCACCATAGGATTTCAATTTCAACAAGTCTTCCATGAAGAACAGAATCAAAAGCCTTCTTGAAGTCCAAATTCAGCATATTAATCTCGCCACCATCATCGATAATCTTGCTGAAGTCCTCCATATCCTCATGAAGTTGTGTTACGTAAGATCTATTCCTGCGGAAGCCATGATGACATAGGGTATGCAGTCTATTTTCAGCCATATGATCAATGAACATTGCTGACAAAGGATTCAGAAATTCTACAGATCACATATGTCAAACTCACTGGTCTACAATTGCCTGGATCAGTTGTAGAACTTTTTTTTTTTTTTTTTTAATGGAGTAACTATTGCTATTTCCCAATACACGGCAACAATGCCTTCTTGAACTGTTTTACTGACAAGAGTACTCAACAATCCAAAACTCTTCATTCAGTTCTTTCTTTCTTTAACTTTTTTTTTTTTTTAGTTAATGCACATCGTGGGGCACTATCTACACCCTGGGACATCTTTAGATTTAGATTCTTGAGACGTCTTTCTGGCCATGCCTGGTGTTATTATAAAATCGTATATCTTTCCATTAAATGGCAGTGTTGTCGGTGATAAAGTCTCTGCTCATGCGAACGCACTAGCAAGTGTCTCCGCTTTGTTTTCTTCAGTGATGCCGGTTAGACGTCCGTCTAAAGAGGCAACACCCGTGAGACGACCACCAGAAGGTGCAAGTTCAAGTCTTGGCGGTGCCAGGGGAAAATGAAAAAAAAAAAAAAAAAAAAAGATATTAAAGCAGGACGACACCTGGGAGTCATGACCTGAGTGTGGCCTGGCCCTCCTAAAATACAAGTTTATGATGGAAACACTTGTCTGATAGGGGGGGGGGGGGGGGGGGGGGGGGATGTTTTCTCTGAAGATCTGCATTCAACCTCCCCTGGGGGCCGGAATAGCTCAGTTGGTAGAGAGCCGGACTCGTGATCCTGGGGTTGCGGGTTCGAATTTCGGTACAGGGGGATTTTTTTCCCTCCGAGTTAATATTGGTTCCGACTCCATTCCCCATACAGTCCTTCGAATGAGACTATAAACCGAGGTTCCGTGTGTGAACGCACGCACAACATCTTGCACACACGACGTAAAATCCCTCACCAACTTTTGGAAGAGAAGGCCAGTTTGGCCGTTGGTATGGATGACACGTTACACATAGCATGCACCTTCCTCAAAGATGGAGTATGGCTGCCTTAATGGCGGGATAAAAAACGGTCATACACACAAAACTCCACTGCCTGTCTATATAGGCAGTGTCCGCAGGAGTATCAGCCTGCGTACAAAGAAAGAAAGAAACCTCCCTTGTATTCTGTCGTTTTTTATTTTTATTTTTGTCTTTCTCTGCGGTCGTGAGCAGTCTTTCTGCCTTCGTGCAATATGTTCCTGTCTTTGTTGTGGACACTCACATACTTTCTCTTTTCTAATCTGATAGCAGTCTGTGACGTACCAATTTTTGTTGTTGTTATTGCTGCTGCTGCTATTTTGTTGTTGTTGTTGTAATCTCATGATTAAGCATAGAAAACTGCACACACTCTCAGAGCAGAAACTAGCTGTCCCTTCTGCTGTGTTTGCCCATGTGACTTTTAAAATGTATTTGTAAAACATTGAAATATTTTTTAAATCTCTTTTTAATCTGGGTCCGACAGATGAAAGGGAGTGCCTTGTGCTGTCAAGACAGCCTAATTTTATATGCTGGTGGTACGATATCAATAGCTTGGCGACCATGTCACAAACTGCTGTCATTTTTTCCGTTCATTATTCAGATGTTCTTTTCTCTGTTTTTTTTTCCTCAGACGGTGTGACCTGTATATGATGCGATGTTTTCCTCGTTCTGTGATTAACAGTCCTGAAAGACTGTGTTATCGGCTGGG
>CM031616.1:4296176-4351176 GCA_018398815.1 Conus ventricosus
AGTAATGGCTATTCTGGTAAACATCGGCTATCGTCTGTGACCTAAAATGAACATACTTACAAATGTTCAGAAAGATCGGCCAAGCACTTTCTGAGATTTTCCATAAAGAAGAAAACCATTATGGGCCGTTAGTAACGGCTACAACGGTAAACTTAAACATCGGGCATCATCCGTGACCCATAATGAACATACCTACAAATTTTCAGAAACATCGGCCACGTACTTTCTGAGATATTCCATAAAGAAGAAAAAGCGTTACAGGCCGTTACAGCCGTTAGTAACGGCTATAACGGTAAACTAAAACATCGGGCATAATCCGTAACCCATAATGAAGATACCTGCTAATTTTCACAAAGATCGGCCAAGTACTTTCTGAGATATTCCATAAAGAAGAAAAGCGTTACGGGCCGTTACAGCCATTAGTAACGGCTATAACGGTAAACTAAAACATCAGGCATCATCCGTAACCCATAATGAACATACCTGCTAATGGTAACAAAGATCGGCCAAGTACTTACTGAGATATTCCATTAAAAAAAAAAAAACAACGTTACAGGCCGTTACAGCCGTTCGTAATGGCTATAACGGTAAACTAAAACATCAGGCATCATCCTTGGTCCATAATGAACATACCTGCTAATCTTCACAAAGATTGGCCAAGTACTTTCTGAGATATTCCATAAAGAAGAAAAAGCGTTACAGGCCGTTACAGCTGTTAGTAACGGCTATAACGGTAAACTAAAACTTCGGGCATTATTCGTGACCCATAATGAACATACCTGCAAATGTTCACAAAGATCGGCCAAGTACTTTCTGAGATATTCCATGAAGAAGAAAAAGCGTTACAGGCCGTTACAGCCACTAGTAACGGTATAACGGTAAACAAAAACATCGCACATTATTTGTGACCCATAATGAACATACCACCTACAAATTTTCAGAAAGATCGGCCAAGTGCTTTCTGAGATATTCTATAAAGAAGAAAAACAGTTACAGGCCGTTACAGCCGTTAGTAACGGCTATAACGGGGTAAATTAAAACATCGGGCATCATTCGTGACCCATAATGAACATACCTGCTAATTTTCACAAAGATAGGCCAAGTACTTTCTGAGATATTCCATAAAAGAAAAAAGCGTTACAGGCCGTTACAGCCGTTAGTAACGGCTGTAACGGTAAACCAAAACACCGGGCATCATCCGTGACCTATAATGAACATACCTAGAAATTTTCAGAAAGATCGGCCAAGTGCTTTCTGAGATATTCCATGAAGAAGAAAAAGCGTTACAGGCCGTTACAGCCGTTAGTAACGGCTATAACGGTAAACTAAAACATCAGGCATTATTCGTGACCCATAATGAACATGCCTACAAATTTTCAGAAAGATCGGCCTAGTACTTTTTGAGATATTCTATAAAGAAGAAAAACCGTTACAGGCTGTTACAGTCGTTAGTAATGGCTATAACGGGGTAAACTAAAACATTGGGCATCATCTGAGACCCATAATGAACACACCTGCTAATGTTCACAAAGATCGGCCAAGTACTTTCTGAGATATTCCATAAAGAAGAAAAAGCGTTACAGGCCGTTACAGCCGTTAGTAACGGCTGTAACGGTAAACTAAAACATCGGACATCATCTGTGACCCATAATGAACATATCTACAAATTTTCAGAAAGATCGGCCAAGTACTATTTAATATATTCTAAAAAGAAGGAAAACCGTTACAGGCTGTTACAGCCGTTGGTAACGGCTGTAACGGGGTAAACTAAAACATCGGGCATCATCCGTAACCCATAATGAACATACCTGCTAATTTTCACAAAGATCGGCCAAGTACTTTCTGAGATATTCCATAAAGAAGAAAAAGCGTTAGAAAAAAAAAAAAAAGCTTAAACTAAAACATCGGGCATCATCCTTGACCCATAATGAACATACCTACACATTTTCAGAAAGATCGACCCAGTAGTTTTGTCTGGAGCGAGTGGAACACATTTTGACCACGGACACACACACACACACACACACACACACACACAGACAGCATTTCTTCGTTCCCATTCTAAAGTACTCCCTGTTCTTTAAGAACTGGGAGTACAAAAAGGAAAGGGGGAACAAAAGAAGCATTTGAACACGTTTGTAGTGTGGATGGCTCCGTGCATTTGGTATGAATGAGAGTGTTTTGTGTTTTGTTGATGTTTTATGTTTTGTTGCTGTTTTTATTTTTCCTGTTAGAAATGAACGTTGGAAGGACAAATACAGTCGAAACAAAAACACATGGGTGATCTGACTCAATTTCATCATCGTCTTTTGAAATTGTCTCTTTGTGTTGAGGATGTAGTAAAATGGGGGTGGGGGCAGGGGTGGGGGGTGGGGAGCGATGGCATGGTGGTTTCATTGTCAATTTTTTTTTCAGGGCCTATTACTTGTACACCATGACAATTATTACAGATGTACAACAGAAGAAGACGGGGCTAAGGGAAAGAGGGAGGGAGGAGTGCAGAGGAGAATCATGCATAATGAGAGGCAGCCAGTTATGCAGAAAGAGAGGCAGGCAGCAAAATAAGAAAAGAGGCGGGCAGAAACACAGAAAGAAAAGTGACAAGCAATAAAAAAAAACAAAACAAAAGGTGTGAAGCGATACAGGATGACAGTAGTCAACAATTCAGGAACAGAGGCGAGAGACAGGCAGTGACATGGATAGAGAAGAATGAAGCGATGCAAGACGAGTAGCCGGCAGAAAGACAGGAAGACGGACAGGAAACAACACATGAAAAGAGACAGTTCTAAAGCAATGCAGGGAAAAGAGCAGGATACAATACAGACACACAGAGGCAGGCGGGAATATGGAAGGAGATACACGCAGGAAGCAATGCTGACAAGATCTTCAAGTGCATCCATCATAATGCGCTATAGGAATAAGTTGAAAGTGTGGTACTGACTTTACTTTTGTTGGGTCAGATCCTTCACAAGCTTCAAAACTTTCTTTGCGTTGTTTTTCTAGTACCCCCCCCCCCCCCCCCCTCCCCCAATCGCCCACCCCCCCTCGCCCCGAAGTCATCATACTTGCTGTTCAATCAGCTTTCCTATGTGTTCTCCATTTATCACACAGTTCCATGATGCTGTTTGAGATTCACGGTATCGAGTTCCATCTGCTTGTTCCTAGGAATTCAGTTGCTCTTTCAGTCATCACTTGACCGGAGTTGTTCGCCTGCACATATTTCAGTCACTAATCAAAATCGAAAGTAGTCGTCTGTTCACAAGGAAATGCATAATCAAAGCATAATTTTCAAAATCATCTTCCAGTCCAATACATAAACGTTCAGTCAAAACGTTTTGAATTCATTCGAGTATGCACATACTTTATATTAAAACGTTCTGAATTCAGTCGAGTAAAATTAGGAAGTTCACTTGTACTGTGCTGTCGGGGCCACATAGGATGACCTTACACTACAGGGAAATCTATTTCCGGGTTAGTCAACGAAACCGGATGCTTAGATAAACCCGAAAATAAAGGATTTCATATGGTGTGTTCATTAATGCACAGGAAAATCTCCATCTGAGATCTGTAAAGTGATATCATATCGAACATCGTAGGGCAGTGTCAAATAATTACTCTTTTTTTTTTGAAAAAAAATATTGTCTGCTCGATATCGTTGCAGACGTCTTGTAAGCTCCCGGGAGGAGGGACCCTCGATTGACGATGGTAGGGCAGGTTTTCACAGTTTACATTTTTTCCCACGTTCTCTGTAAATGTGTGCATATTTTGTTCAGACACGTCCTTATGGTTTGATTAATTTTTGTATGTCCTGGATATGTACTCTTAAAAAAAGAAAGCCAGAAGGAATTTAAAAAAAAGAAAGCCAGAAGGAATACATGTGATGTTTGAGAGTTGGCATATAGTCATGTGACATCAACAGATTTGGGATAAGTTTAGCAGGCAGCGTTTTCATCTGCTTATCTGATCCGTAATCATTTCACGATCAATCAGTGCACTACTATTAGTGGCATACTGTAGGTAATAAGATACTGGGCGTCTCTGCAGTCTGCAGTATGCAGCAAATTTGTTTGTGCATTGTCTGACTCTTTTCAGTCTGCCCATTTAGGTCTAATGTTCTGAACTTTTTGATCACAACCAAAGAGTATTTAATGAAATATTCACATTCGTTAAAGTCTCTCGCCTTCTTTTGCGCATCACAGCTTACGTTGTCAGTTAAGATAGTCACCTCTGACATATAACTGCCATGTCAAGTCAATGCTGTCGTGACCGTCAACGATCCTGACACCGTGACGAAGGCGATAAAGAGCTACACCAACAGAGCAGTCATACAAAACAAGAGGCAGCGCTGCTGGTTTGCTTCTGGTTGATTTCTTTACTGTAGTGTTAGTGAATATAGCTAATAAAGCGAGGCACACCTCAAGCTCTGAATTTGTTCAGAATCAGATAGCTGTATACATTCAGCACCCATGCACCCCCACACCCCATGACTCTGTGGTGAAAAGTCTTCTTCTTGAGAGTTCAGGGAAGGGGACAAACACACACACACACACACACACACACACACACACACACACACACACACACACACACACACACACACACACAAAAAACAACAACAACAACAACAACAAAAGTCCATGGGTGTGAGTGTTGCAAATGGGATCAAGTTTAATCCCACCGTTAAGGTACACACGTTCAATCTTTGGGAAAGATGACTAAACAGGACACCAGTTTTCATGCATTTTATGTTTGTTTTATTTATTATGCCAGCACACAAATGGTTGAAAGGGATTTAATGTGCATGCAAGATGTTTTCATGCATGTGCTAATGTGTGGGACATCACTGGTAGGGAACTGGAGTTTGCTCAGATACTGGTAGTTCTCTGAAATGAAGATATGATTTACAACCTGGTGGTCATGGTTAGAAGTCAACCCCCAGTCTGAAGGTTTAACCACTAGACCAACAACGACCAGGCAGGATCTCTTAAGTGTGATTGTCTGGACAATTGAAATATTTTGACTTGCCCTATGTGAAGTAATCATGGTGTTCATGGCAGAATGTCTGGTTCTGCAAGACCCGGATGTAGGGCACTGGCTTGACACTTTGGTTCTTCTTAGGGGAGATCCTGATGGACTTCATCGTTTCTTAGGGAAGATCCTGATGGACTTCATCGTTGACATCTGTCTTGCTTCTTGTTATGGCATGTACATTCCTCCCTGACCTGATGTGAAGCATAGTCATAGAACCAGCTGAAGTTCTGACGTCAGCAAGAAGTCAGCAGCAGCAACCTGGACCTGGACCTATTCAAGTGAGGAGAATGGTGCCTGTATGACTTTAGCCTTGCATCTTCCTTACGGCATCCACATTACCAACTTTCAAGAGACACTGATCAAGATAGTGACTGCAATTTTGAGATAACCATCTCATCATATTTTTTTCAGCATGCCTGTGTCAGAGACTTCGGGGCAGTCCTGTGGCTTTGATGTGCTCCATGACGTTGATGAGGACCTTAATGTTGGTGATTTTTAAAGTGATCTAAATCACTGTCTCAAACGTAGGTCAGGACTGTGTCTAGAAGACTCAGTTTGGACAGATGAAGCCTTGCCCAAGTGCTGATTTGCTGCTGGAAGTATTTGTAAGGTCCCTGTCCACTTGGCAGAGTCTTGTTTAAATACTGTGGGGTCCTCCATGGGTGATCGCCTGGAGGTACTGGTGGGATGATTACCTGGTATTACTGTGGTAGCTTGACTCAGAAGGAGTGCTGGTTCTTTGATGCTACAGAAGAATACTGATACATGATTGTCAATTTCTCAGTGTATAAATTGTGTATGTCTGCATATGTGTGCTTTCACTGTTTGTTCATGCTGCATGTGTGTATGTGTGTGTGTGTGTGTGTGTGTTTGAGTATTCATGCATTACTTTTATCCATGTTTGCACGTGTGCTTTGATACTGTGCTGTAGTTTGGATTTGATGGAACAAGCATCTGAACATGAATAACATGACTGCTGGAAATTTTGGACTGTTTCAGAGTTTCTTCGGCTTTGGGCAAAATGCGGAGGTGGACATTGTATTGGATGGTCAGGAAACCAGGAAGACGGCAGAAATCAAAACCGAAGATGGGAAAAAAGAGAGATATTACCTGTACTTTGATGGAGAGACGGTGTCTGGGAAGGTAAGAATTACTGGTCCAGTGATAGCAACATATTTTTTCAACCTGTTGTCCATGAGTGTCACAGAGTATCAATAAGACAACCAGTAACAGCAGTGTTTGTTCCCAGCAAACAGGGAGTTTTGCCCCAGAAAGTAGAAATCTGTTTGTTTGCTATGTTGAAAATTGGCGGCTGAGTGGATGTCATTTGCAGGAAAGCCCATCCCCAGAGCCTGGACATTAAGGCAGTCATGTAGGCAAAACTTAGTGCTGAAAATTGCTGCCCACTCATTTGAAGAGAAGAAACTGTTATACTTTTCCACATAAGTTATTAACACCTGGTCGCATGGAATTTCAGTGACACCGCTATGCACATATATGTAAATACACACACACACACACACACACACACACACACACACACACACACACACACACACACACACACACATGTACCCATACACTGTCATGCTTGTTCTAATATTTTGATAGTTAAAAAGACAGACATTTTTCATACCATTTTTGAAGACTTTAATCCCATTCTTGCTAAAGCAATGGCATTTAAAGGTGATATATGTGGCTGTGGTTGTCCTAACTGTTGTGATGCTGGTTTTAAGACTTTGAGTGACTGCCTTTTAAAACCTGTTACTTGTGTGAGCTCTTATGAATATTGTTGTCAGGCTTTGTCAGGTTAATTTACTTTATTTTGTTCTTTCATGTTTTCTGACTTTTTACAATTTGTTATGTCATCTGTTTATTTGCAGACATTGATTTTTGTATATCTGCCCTGCATAGTTTTGTAGGACAATTGTCAGTTTTATTATTAAATTATATTGTGTTTTTGTGTATTGGCGTGCATACATGCATTTGCATGTGTGTGCATTGTAAGGTGAAGGAAGAAACTGTCATGCAGTGCAGCATTCAGTCACAAAACTACAGAAGTTGCTTTCAAACGGTTTACTTCATAGTACTTGGTTGCTGTGTATGAAAGATCTTATCAGCATGAATATTCAACGTGTTGAATATAAAAAAGAAGTGGAGCAGGTAGAAGGCACATGATTAATGTCCTTGAATATTTTTTTTTCACCATCTGATCAGAATTAGATTACAAGTCATGTGTTTTTACAATGGCATGCATTCATTTACATTGAATTGTTGTGAACAGTCACAGCAGAAGTTCTGATGTTAATAAGTAACACAAATATTTAACCAGTAAAGGAAATGATTACAGGTTTGTATTACTGTTGTATTTTTATAGCTTTTTTTCCTGTCCCATCTTCTGTACCACCTCATGGCACTGACCCACTGTAGATAAGATAAGGCAATGTTGCTTATAGCCCAGCCGACTGCAGAGGGCCACTTGAGGGCTGTCACCGCATTGAAGTCAACTCACAAGTCCACTGTAGGTGTTGGTCAGGAAATTTGAGCATCACTCTTAAAGACGCATCCATTAAGAGCATGAAACTCAATTGTGCGGTCCTAGTCTTCCCAGCTGAGCCTGTGGCAAACTCAACTCTGTGTAGGACCCAGTTGGTGCAGAAAAATCTCACAAATGAATGGCTCAGATGGGAATCGAACTGAGGACCTACCAGCCAGGAGTCTTGCGATGTTGACCACTTTGCTATGGCAGCTAGTCAATTTCTTTTATTTGTCTTTTTATAGCTTTGAATATCTTGACACAGTGGAAGCTCCAATAAAAATTTTCCTGTATGATGACTCCCTCCCTCACCAGAAATCATGTCACAGATCATTTCTCTTACTTTTTGGTACATTTTTCAACCAAAGGAGAATGACTCCACCTCCTCTTGCCCCCTTTCCCCACATTATCTATTAGCCTATAATAATTGTTTTTTTTTCTTTTTTTTTCTTTTTAATTGATTAGTTGGAAATGAAAGGCAGCATTAATTTTTGTAATGACTTATTTGTTTGCTTATTCTGAAAATTTTCTGACTTCCAGCTGTCACTTTGACCACTTATTTGTTTTGTTTTGCAAAGCGTGATCTTGTGAGACTGATGAAATCTTTTATTTCATTGTATGCAATGTGATATTTAACTCGTAGGAGGGGTGGTCTGAACAGGAATTCGATAGTTCTACCGTGCATCTACATGACTGTCATAGTGACATAATGATAAGTTCTGATAATGTTCACAATTTAAAAACTGCAGGTTGGTCTACCTCTAGGCAAAAGATCTTTCTCTGCAAAGACGAGATTTCATGACTCATTCAAGGTCATTCCAGAGAGGTTCTACTGCTTTCAGTTATTTCAGCTGGCGTCAAAGTATCAGAAGCCAATTCAGCAAAGATAGACTTGTTGTGCTGATGTGTGTTTGAGACATTGCCTGAATAGAAGTTTAGTTTATGAAAGAAAGTTAATGTGTAAATCATACAAGTTACGTGTAATACAAAACAACAAGAAAATGTTTTGTCATTGGAGGTGGATGGTGGCAAGTGAACTGGCTGAGGCTGACTGCTCGGACAGTTTGTTTTTGAGCCCTGAAGACGTGGCTGTTTAGTGAGGTAGGCTTTAAGGGAACTGCATGGTTTCTGGGAAAAGAGTAAATGAAAATATTTTCAGTGGCCACAGGGGCTACCTCTTTATAAGGAATGTTGCTTACAATATTGGCTTCACAACTATTGGGGTGTTTTGTAAAGGCTGGAAAGACATGGGGGCACCTACACTTGTTCTATGAGTGATTATTGTCTTGAGAAAGGGATGGGGGGGAAGGGGTGGGGATGGGGTTCTTGGTGGTGTCCTGTGTAGGCTGGATCAGAACAGGTGCCCTAGTGAACGCGATGGAAATGCTCAGAAGTTTTGCAGTAACTTGCCTCATAAAGACCTGATACAGATTGCTCCATGTGGACTTACCTGTGCTGAGGCCAAGATGAGATGAACCTGAATGTGGCTGTGCATGAAAAAAATGAAATGAGGGGCGTGGCAGTACACCACTGAGAGAGAAGGGGAACACACACACCACTGAGAGAGAAGGGGAACACACACACCACTGAGAGAGAAGGGGAACACACACACCACTGAGAGAGAAGGGGAACACACACACCACTGAGAGAGAAGGGGAACACACACACACCACTGAGAGAGAAGGGGAACACACACACCACTGAGAGAGAAGGGGAACACACACACCACTGAGAGAGAAGGGGAACACACACACCACTGAGAGAGAAGGGGAACACACACACCACTGAGAGAGAAGGGGAACACACACACCACTGAGAGAGAAGGGGAACACACACACCACTGAGAGAGAAGAGGAACACACACACCACTGAGAGAGAAGAGGAACACACACACACCACTGAGAGAGAAGGGGAACACACACACACCACTGAGAGAGAAGAGGAACACACACACCACTGAGAGAGAAGGGGAACACACACACCACTGAGAGAGAAGGGGAACACACACACCACTGAGAGAGAAGGGGAACACACACACCACTGAGAGAGAAGGGGAACACACACACCACTGAGAGAGAAGGGGAAACACACACACACACCTGAGAGAGAAGAGGAACACACACACACCACTGAGAGAGAAGGGGAACACACACACCACTGAGAGAGAAGGGGAACACACACACCACTGAGAGAGAAGGGGAACACACACACCACTGAGAGAGAAGGGGAACACACACACCACTGAGAGAGAAGGGGAACACACACACCACTGAGAGAGAAGGGGAACACACACACCACTGAGAGAGAAGGGGAACACACACACACCACTGAGAGAGAAGGGGAACATGCGAGAATAATAAAAGAAAGGTTTTCTGAGAGGAAAACCTGGTGTAGCTATGTTCAGGGAAGCCAGCATTAAGGAGTGTTGTGGCACAGATTACATAGAAGATAGGATGGCGAGTGAAAACGAAAGACACACAAGTCCATCTGAGTCTCTGTTTTGATGT
The DNA here is from genome assembly GCA_018398815.1 of Conus ventricosus. Taxonomy (NCBI): domain Eukaryota; kingdom Metazoa; phylum Mollusca; class Gastropoda; order Neogastropoda; family Conidae; genus Conus; species Conus ventricosus. Next base: position 4,306,251 of record CM031616.1, read on the forward strand.
AATTCTAGCCAGGATGCTAGGTAGTTTCCCTTTTCTTTTTTTTTTCTTTTTTGCAGGTCTGTCAAATGAAGTGCAACTCAGTGAAAGTGCTTCAACAAAAACAACAACAACAAAAAAAAAGAAAGAAAAAAAAGGATTACCAGTGAATCTTTGCTGCCAAATTCAGAGTCATGTTGAAAATGAGGACCTTACATGAGGTCTTGTCTCTTCAACTTTTTTTTGATGTATTAGCAGGGTTTGTCTAGTTTGGAGAGTTGTGACAAGGATTGTGTGTGCAGGTGAACATCACACTCAAGAAAGCAGGAACCAAACTGGAACACCAAGGGATCAAAATCGAGTTCATCGGTCAAATAGGCAAGTGAACTTGGAGATAATAGTAGCATTGAGTGTTCATGAAAAAAAGGCAAGACATCATAGTGTGACTCATGACATTAAAATCAACAACAGCAAACCTGCATTGTGTTTTGAGATGTTTTTAGTATTAAAAACAAGTCTTTAAGAAAAAGTTAATTATCAGACTGTTGCTTGTTGGTTTGCAGTTACGTGTGTTACTGTTGAAAATCATTGAGATTTCAGTTTTACTTTGAACAAAGAAGTTGGCATAGGGACTTCACACACAGATGCAGAGACAAACACATACAGACACAGACTTAGACACAGACTAAGACACAGACAGACTTTGACACAGACACAGACCCACCCACCCACACACATATATCATGATTAATTAAAACACTAAAAACGTTTTGTCAATTCCGTTAGGTTGTGGCAAGTGAATCAGTTCAGGCTGTTTGGTCAGTTAGATCATTGATCTTTTCATTTGTATTGTTTTTTTTCACATTCTATTAATTTATTTACTTCTTTTATGTTTAGCCATGTTTCCAGAACTTTCATAGTGAAAAGAAAGAAATGCTGATCAGCGCAGAAAGTCTGCCTGGCTGAGACTGATACTACTCAGTAACCTTCAGCCGGCAGTACTGCATTTCCTGTATTGTGTTAAAATGTTTGATAGTCAGGTTATATGAAAAAATAAATGTGTCATTAGTCTTTGTCAAGACGGGATGTCCCGACTGTCTGAACCACAGGGAGAGTAGAGTCAGGCACTCGCACCACACTCACCGGAAAGCACAAGAACCCAGGACGTACACACACAAATAATATTTATTACACAAAACAATCGCTTCACTCACAATCACACTCTAAGTGGGGTTGGGATAAATACAAGAAGAGGGAAGAAAGACAGAACAACAGAAAGTGGGGTAAAGAAGAAGACTGGATTACAAGAGGCTAGCTAATCCCAGGGACAAAACAAATGAAAATAAACCCAAACTCCCAGGGTTTGCCCAGCTAGTCTCCTTTCCTAACCCGTTACTATAAACGAGGTGAGGAAAGAAGAAAAGGAACAAAATAATAAATCAACAGAACAGGGCCTAATCTCAGATAATAAGAAAAATGCAAAAAAAACAACCCCTACACATCAATTTGAGTGAAAAGAAAATGACACACTGACAAGCACCCTCACGCTCACATGACACAACATTATCTGTCCACCACTTATCTTTCAGAGCCTGGCTCCAATGTTCTCAGAAATGCCCAGGCGAAGTCTTGGAGTGTGGCCCCGAACGTATAACTGGCTGACAGTCACTTAAGTGGTCACCAATACATTGACAGGACTGGGTCACTGAAGGGTGGCCCCACAGAAGACCACGTCACTGAAGAGGTTGCACTGAAGAGGTTGAGTCAAACGGATCGCAGTCCTCCGGATCGCGGTCCGCCCGGTTGCTGGATCCGTCCCGGCTGTCCATACACCCTCGGACGGTCGAAGGCAGGAGGGATCGCACACGCCCAGTGTGTGAGCCAAGGTGCGCGCAAACCCAAGAACAAAACAAGCCCAACAAGCTTGTGGATGAATAGCCTGGTCGGACGCCCAACCAGCGAAGGATGGCGTCCCGCCCCAGGAAAGGCCAAGTCCCACAGTGAAGGGGAACTAACCAGCAACGAAGCTGAGCTACGGGAAAATTTTGGCCAGAGGAGAGAGAGAGCTCTCCGAACTGTAGCAGGTCTGACTTCGCAAGTGCCTGACCAAACCCCGGTTTCAAGCCGCTGGCACACCTCCCGTTAACTAAGTTCATAGCCGGCCCACGTGAACTGCCTGAATCTCTCCAACTCTGCAGAACATGGCTGAGGCCAGAACCACGTGCAGGAGGAAGGAAGGAGGTTGAACAAGCTATACTATACGAGGGGAAAGAACGAAAAATCTCGGGCTAAAGAAAACGCCACACTACATAGATAAAAAGAGGACAGATTATATTGAGGATGGGGGAAGGAGGAGGGTAAAAGCCAGTATGAAAACAAATGCATAGGGGCAGGATATCTGACCGTGACAGTCTTACTAACCGAACCTTCAGTTTTGTGACAGAAATTGGTTTCCACTCAAACAAAGTGATACTTAAGTATACTTAGCTTTAGTTATGTCTTCAGTTAGAACAGTTAGAAGTGCATTTCAGAACCAGAAATTCATCTTGCAACTTTTAGTGTTCATGCATTTCTTCTGCTGTTATTTTGTGCTTTGTTGAGAACATTACAATGTTACAACTATGTTTTATGCAATGGAGAAGCTAAAAAAGTTAATAGCAAAGTAACTCTAAGTGTTCAACCAGCTCAAAACCATAATCTATATATCCAGCTGCCTTTAAAGTGCTTTCAGTGAAAATTTCTTTTAATTTTAGGAAAATGTGGTCAGTATACTTTTAACAAATAATGTGGTCTGTAGAATTTGTCTGGGATAATTTTTCTATTTTCACTGGAAATTCTGTGACAGAGACCCAACAGCAGCAGACTTATTCCCCTTTGGAGTTAATGGGTGAAATGGCAAAGTTGATGTCGACTTTTGAAAGAACATGGGAGATTATAACATTGGGAAAAACAACCAACATTTTGTAGAGTGCTTCAGAGATCGACTTTTTTCTTTATTTAAATGTGTCTTTTTAAAATGAAAGTTGAAATTTATGTATAAAAGAAAACTGGTTTTGTTTAGAGACCTGGCTATGTATCAGGCATTTTGCGTTACTGTTGGTGGCATTTGTTCTGTGTGTTCGTTTGTTTGTACGTATTCATATAAGACTACTTTCACACACTCATCCATACATAGAGAGGGAGGGAGAGAGAGAGAGAAGAGCAAGCAGACAGATGTAGAAACTAGATCGGACGTGTGGATGGATGAAAAAGTGTTGGAGAAAAGAAAAACTGTTTAAGGACCGAATGATGTGATTGATTTCAGAGCTGTATTACGACAGAGGCAACCACCATGAATTCACATCGCTGGTCAAAGAGCTGGCACGGCCAGGGGAGCTGACCCACAATCAGAGCTACTCCTTTGAGTTCCAGCAAGTGGAGAAGCCATACGAATCGTACACTGGTGCCAATGTTCGTTTAAGGTGAGGGTCATGGCTTGTAAATGTCAGCTGAGTTTCTTGTAACTGATTTGAGTCTGATTATAGTCCATGATCGTTGGCTGCTGATATTGTTTTCTTGGTGTCATTTTCACTGTTTTGTAATTTCAGTATGAAATTACTAAATGTCATCTTCACGAGTGAGGAGTCTCCGAAAAGGTGGAAAGAGAACAGTGAGAGGTCAGGAACTGGATGATCATCAAAAAGGTAGATTAATTTTCAAGTAGAGATAAGGGGAGAATCAGAAAGGTGAGAATAGACGTAATATATATATTTTTTTAATCCTATTTCAGGAGTCTATATTTGTTGTAAGTCTAGTCTATTTATGCTTGGGTAAGACTTTGTAATGAGCAAAAATATTCTGATTCTCTTGGTAGCAGTGTTAAATGTTCTTTCTCTTCTGTTTTGCGACTGGTCAGTGTCGTGGTGACTTCAGATTTGTTTGGACATCTTTGATTCAGATACTTTCTTCGTGTGACGATCGGGGAAGGAATCTCCGACGGGGTTTGAAAGAGCAAGTTTATCGTCGTGCCACCTTGTCCCAGTACCCAGATATGAAAAAACAGCATCAAGATGGAGGTGGGCACGAGGACTGTCTACACATAGAGTTTGAGTAAAACCAAATCCAAGTAAGTCCCCACTTTTGGAAAAAGAAAAAAAAAGGCTTCTTGGTTAGTGGGGAAATTTTTTTGGGACTCGTTCCTTTACACACTAACCCCTGATTATCAGTTATGCCTTGATTTCCTTAAACAGATTCATTTGGCAGGTCTGACACTGGGTTTTGGGTTGGTTTGGTTTGTTTTAATTTTGAGGGGTGGGTGGGGTGGATTGAAGAAGGGGAGGAGGGCTGGTCTTACATATGAATATGATTTAAAATGAGACAATTCATTTAGCTACATTGATTGAGTGTTAGCCATATTTTACAAGAGAAGTTGTATTGGGTAGTAATCTGACAGTTAAATATAAGTTGGATAGGATTCAAGCCAGATTTTGAAACATTCATACTTACTCACAGATGGATTGGTAATTATTCATGTTTTGATAATCAGGGTAACGTTTGGAGGAGGACAATCGTGTTAGGGAAAGTTGTGTGGATGATACAGGGTATTCTGAAATTTACAACCAGAATAATATCTCCAAGTAGATATTGTCATTGCTGTAATTATGCAGGTATGATTAATAAAATGCCTTCACTCCACCTCTTGTTTTTACTCTTTAAAGAAATCGCAGTGACAACAAAAGAACAACCAGTCATCCAGTGGAATTACTAATTATTCCAGTAAATTGCAGGTACATTCAGCTACTTTCTTTCAGCCGATCGCCAGCTTTGAGATGACCTGAGGTGTTGGTGGTCAATGCATTGAAATATGCCAGGCACATAGAACTGCACTGCAAAGCTGATGATTTTGTTTTGTTCTTTGGAAGTAGGAATTCTAAGTGATCATTTAGTGATTCATGCAGATGCCAGTTTTCTAACCCAAGTACCTGCTCAGTTACAATGTTCCACTTGACTTGCATGTGAGCATGAATGTATTATGAACTAGGATTTTGCAGTAGTGTTACAGATCAAAAGACACAGTTTTCTTTGGGATATAATGACTATTTATGGTGCTGCTTTCAGACTTCATTGTGAGACCATCAGAATCAGCATAATGCTATTTTCAATTTCAGGACTGGCATGTCTGAGTGTAGGCACTGTCTGAAGTGACATAATTTTTGGACTGGAAAGTGAAACAACTTCTGTTTTTGTTGTTGTTGTCCCCCCCCCCCCCCCCCCCCCTCAAATTCTGACAGGGAGTCGCCTAATTTCAAAGCACCTCAGGTATGTTTAAGTCAGTGTGGGCATCGAATCATGTCAGCTGTTATCTGTAATCACATGTTCATAGCACAACATGATCTGGCTCTATGCACTTGCATGTGTGGTGACGTTTGCATTTTCAAGTCTGTATTAAGGCATACAGCTTGGTCACACTTACACTCAGATCTACGAAACACAGTTGTCGTATGCATTTTATTTCACAGATGTAGGACAGCATCGTGTGGATCACTGTGCTGCATTGTGCACACTGTGTGTATGACCCACATTTGTCTTGGTGACTGGAAAAGAGCTAGCAGCTAATGTGTAGTTGGAAATGATCAAAGTGATAGGTCAAATAAGGAGAAATAAACAGGGTAGCTGTGACTGGCTTGCCCTAGAGCAGAAGACAGAATGGCCACTTACAGTAAACTCGATGACAGAATTGGCTACTTTACACAAGCTAGTGCCAGTAGAGTTTCCCATTACTCATTGCATCGCATTATTAATAATTATGCGGAATAGTTGATGTTATGCATAAATCTGAGGCCAGTGTATTATAATGACATTTTTGTTTTCTAACTTAAATGAATACCAAAAAAGTCCATGGAGTGACCAACACGTAGATCCTTGCTTGAAAATTATTGGTATTCTTCTTATGCATACACAGGCTGAAACTCCTGCGGACACTCCCTGTGTAGACAGGCAAAGGTTAATCCCTTCTACCCAACAAAGGGAGTGGAGTTTTGTGTGTATGACCATTTTTTATCCCGCCATTAAGGCAGCCATACTCCAACTTTGGGGAATTATTGGTATTTGTATGCAGAGAAATATCTGTGACTCAGAATTCAGAGTATGACTTGCTGAAATTTTGATGGTCATTTTGCCTTTTAAATGTCTGTGGTCAGTGCACACGAGTGGTTCTGGTCTGTAATATTGATAATTTTTAACTTAAAAAAAAATTGAATTATTTCTTCAGTTCTTATTTATTTATTTATTTATCACCATTATTTCTAAACAGTTTTAACTGATTTTGGGGCTGTGATTTTTTTGACATTTCTTTTTTATCCGTTCTGGTCCTGGCAGTGGCCTTTTGGTTCAAGTGTGTGGGCTTGGCAGTGGCCCAAGACTTGATTCCATACTCACAGATACTAGTGTGCCAGATTCCAGAAACACATCATTTGTTGACGTTTTTTTTGTGTTTTTTTCTAGAAGGTCAAAGGATGTGGCCTTTATTCCCAAGTGCCTTGTAGTCCAAAAATTATGACACAAACATTGGATTTCTGTTCATGTGACCAATCCACATTTTTTTTTCTTCAACAGGCTGTGACAAGCAGTGCATGATGAAATGTGTTAGTTTGTTTTCTGTGCTTCTAACCAACCAGTCGTTTTTCCAGAGGGTATGAATCAGCACAGTGACAGTGATGTGGAGAATACATGTATTGCCATGAAAGAAATGTGCCCTTCAGTGACTTGCAGGGTTCCCACAGGTGGGGAATAGTTGGGAAGGTTTGGGAAAAACGGATGGTCCTCTTCCCAGTTGTGACAGTTCGGAAAAATGGCATTTGGTGTCTGTGGGTTGGGAAGGTTTGGGAAAATTGAACAAGCATCTTCAAAAACTCAAACAGCCATCTTCAAAACCAAAGAGAGAGAAAATCAAACAACAAAGGCACAAACGAATAAATTCGAATTGTCTGAAAATCGCCGATATCGTGACGGACAGTTTGCTCTACTTACTTTGAATTCAAGCTAGTGTATAGAAAATGAAAATGTACCTGCTGTTACCATATGTGTATGAGATATAACATGGTTGGGAAGACTGGTGATGGGGTTGGGAAAGGTTGGGAAAAGGTTGGGAATTTTGTTTCTCCAAGTCTGTATGAACCCTGAGTGACGTGGGGAGTCGATGCCGTTATCTCCCCTCAGTGGAGTCCGTTTGGAATGAATGTGGATATATCAACAACAACAACAAAATTGTGCAAATTCAGGCTGTTCTTTCGCAATGAATGTTTCTTGAAGACCTGTCTCTGGTCGCTGATTTCCTGAACTTCTGATATCTCGCATTGTTGATCTGAACCAGTCACGACACCCTTGACTTCATGATCACACCTTTGATGTAAACCAACCAGAACATCATTTCAACTTTCCATTGAATACAGTGTCAGAATCAATGATGGGAAAGCAAAATCACAGAGGTTTGGACCATAGAGTTAAAGAAAGTTTTTTGTTTGAAAAATGATACTGCTTTTTAAGAAAAAGGAGTTTTTGGGTCCACTGTTGCAGTCTGAAGCCTTAAAATTAGGGCTGCTCATTTTCATGTAGAAATTAAATAGATTAGGTGATGTATGTATCCAGTTGACAGTGATTAGGTGAGGCAGGTGATTTAATGAAAAGGTTTCAAATATCCCACAGGTTCTTTTGTTACCAGATTGTTGTGTTTGGTGCAGTGTATTGTCAGTCATGTTAAGGAAGTGAGTTGTTATTTGAACTGTGTATTACTTTGGTTTGTGTTGTTTATCTAGTGTGTTCTTGTGTTGTTTATCTAGTGTGTTCTTGTGTTGTTTATCTAGTGTGTTCTTGTGTTGTTTATCTAGTGTGTTCTTGTGTTGTTTATCTAGTGGGTTCTTGTGTTGTTTATCTAGTGTGTTCTTGTGTTGTTTATCTAGTGTGTTCTTGTGTTGTTTATCTGGTGTGTTCTTGTGTTGTTTATCTGGTGTGTTCTTGTGTTGTTTATCTGGTGTGTTCTTGTGTTGTTTATCTGGTGTGTTCTTGTGTTGTTTATCTAGTGTGTTCTTGTGTTGTTTATCTAGTGTGTTCTTGTGTTGTTTATCTAGTGTGTTCTTGTGTTGTTTATCTAGTGTGTTCTTGTGTTGTTTATCTAGTGTGTTCTTGTGTTGTTTATCTAGTGTGTTCTTGTGTTGTTTATCTAGTGTGTTCTTGTGTTGTTTATCTAGTGTGTTCTTGTGTTGTTTATCTGGTGTGTTCTTGTGTTGTTTATCTAGTGTGTTACGGACACATACATGGACACACCCACACATACACACACTCACATTTAGACACAGATGAAGTGTGTCTGTCACTCACGCATTTGTGCACACGTGCCAACAAAAGCATGTATGCATCAGCATGTGCTGTTTTGCATACATTTGCTCTTTATTACACACACACACACACACGGACACACGCCCTTACACTTGTGTGAGTGTACATACACTCATGCACAGGCACGCACACACACACGCACGCACGCACGCATGCACCGCACACACACACACACACACACACACACACACACACACACACACACACACACACACACACACACACCATGCACAATCACATACAAATCCACAAACAAACAAAAATTCCCAGCTCATCTGTTTGTCACTGTTCTGTTGTCTTCCCCTCTCTCTCTGCTGGTGGCCGTCTCCGTCAGATACCACCTTAAGGATGTGATAGTGGGCAAGATTTATTTCCTCTTGGTCCGCATCAAGATCCGATACATGGAACTGGCCATAGTTAAGAGGGAGACCACAGGAGCAGGTAATGGGTGTGGTGTTGTGTTTTCCCCCCTCTCCTCAGTGGTATGTGTCCCAGTGGTGAACGAAGAAGGAGGGAAAACCTCTGAGTCCTGGAACTGGTAGAAGATGGCCGCAGCCAGAGAACAAAGCAGGGTCGGGAATGGAAGTGTGAGGCATAGGAAGAACGTGTAGAACTTCGAAGGAAAAATTTGGGGTCCAGGTGTTTTGCGAAGGCAATGGAGGATTGTAGAGATGGGAGTGGGGTGAGATTGGGGTGGGGGTGGGGAGGGAGGCTTCTTACATGGTTTATATCCTTTGAAGAAGTTTTTTTCTTGTTTGCTTGGGGTCATTCTCAAACTGGCAGTTTTAGTTCTAGCTGATTTTATAAAAGTGTGTTCCTCTGTGTCCAGTTTTGATTTTACTGGTCGGAAGAGGGCTAGTGGGCAGAGGAGGTGGGGGTGGGGGGTGGCAACAGATTGATTTTGACAGAGACATGGCAAAAGCCGTCTTTGGAAAATATAGCAGGGAGGAAAGGCCAAAAGAAAAGAGAGACAGAGGGAGAGAGGTTTTGACAGAGACGTGGCAAAAGCTGTCTTTGGAAAATATAGCAGGGAGGAAAGGCCAAAAGAAAAGAGGACAGAGGGAGAGAGGTTTTCATTCTTATCTTCAAAGCGTGGAATGTGGCAGCTGAAATTGATGTGGTTTTTAGTTTTGGTTCTGTGAACTTTGGGGTTTCTTGTTTTGTTTCTGGTTACACTTGTGTATTGGCAGTTATCGTCATGCTCTGTTTGAGTTTCTGTAACACGCTTGAATAATTCTGTTGAAATTAGCACGGTGGTGGATATGTGTGTGTGTGTGTGCGTGTGCGTGTTAGCATAGGTATGATTCAGTGTGCATGTGCGTGCGTGCGTGTTTCAGTTTTCTGTATTTTCCGTGTGTGATCTTAGAAAAGGAAAAAGGAAAAGGGATAAAAAAGGTGTAACTTAACCAAGTCAACAAGAAAGATGATAATTTTTTTCAACATTTATATCATCTATAGAATTGGAAAAAAACCGTATCCAGATAAATATACATAATAGTGTGTGCATGTATGTCTGTGTGTGTGTGTGCATACATGTCATGTGTGTGTGTGTGTGTGCAGGGGGGTGCGTGCGTGCACATGCAGTTTACGTTACATGCTTAGTTCTGACTGGCATTTGATTTCAATACAGCTACTATAGATATACATGAAGAGCAGAAAGCTGTTGTTGTTTTCAGATCTTTTGTGAAACCTCTGTAACAGGCCTCCATGAAGCCCTCAGATCTGGGTCTTCAAATCCAAACTGGGTGGAATCTCTCAAAGGCCAATGTCGTATAGACAAAATGAAGAATGTTCATCAGAAAGTGAAAGTTTGCGATCTAAATCTGGTGTGTTAGTAGGTTCTGTGCTGACGAGCGGAAATTTTAAGTTGTGCTATTAAGTGTAGAAAGGATTGTTTGGAAACAGAACCAGCAAACTCCTGCCTGCTGTAAGGTGACAGCATAAGGGAGGTAATGGTGTTATACTTTTCCTCCATTATGTGTGAATGATGATATGCTTTCCGGACTGAGCAGTTTGTGTTGTGCTCTGCAGTGTTGAAAAAGCGCCTCAGTTTTCTCCTGTTCATCAAACAGGTGTCTTACAAGGAAGTGCTTAAACAGGTGTCTTACAAGGAAGTGCTTAAACAGGTGTCTTACAAGGAAGTGCTTAAACAGGTATCTTCCAAGGAGCGCTTTGGCTTTGATTTATATTATGCATCCATGCCATAGAGGTACATTCGGCAGGTTGTAAAACATGCAAGATGCAAAACATAATGTGAAAAGATTCCTGATTTGCATTCTTTTGTGTTGTTACCATGACAAACCTGTGTAGTTTCTGTGGAGAACAAAGGAAAGAATCGTGCTTTATGCAATGGTTCAACAGAGATCTGTTACCATGACAAACATGTGTAGTTTCTGTGGAGAACAAAGGAAGGAATCGTGCTTTATGCAATGGTTCAACAGAGGTCTGTTACCATGACAAACGTGTAGTTTCTGTGGAGAACAAAGGAAGGAATCGTGCTTTATGCAATGGTTCAACAGAGGTCTGTTACCATGACAAACATGTGTAGTTTCTGTGGAGAACAAAGGAAAGAATCGTGCTTTATGCAATGGTTCAACAGAGGTCTGTTACCATGACAAACATGTGTAGTTTCTGTGGAGAAACAAAGGAAGGAAACATGCTTTATGCAATGGTTCAACAGAGGTCTGTTACCATGACAAACATGTGTAGTTTCTGTGGAGAACAAAGGAAAGAATCATGCTTTATGCAATGGTTCAACAGAGGTCTGTTACCATGACAAACGTGTAGTTTCTGTGGAGAACAAAGGAAGGAAACATGCTTTATGCAATGGTTCAACAGAGGTCTGTTACCATGACAAACATGTGTAGTTTCTGTGGAGAACAAAGGAAGGAATCGTGCTTTATGCAATGGTTCAACAGAGGTCTGTTACCATGACAAACATGTGTAGTTTCTGTGGAGAACAAAGGAAGGAATCGTGCTTTATGCAATGGTTCAACAGAGGTCTGTTACCATGACAAACATGTGTAGTTTCTGTGGAGAACAAAAGGAAGGAATCGTGCTTTATGCAATGGTTCAACAGAGGTCTGTTACCATGACAAACGTGTAGTTTCTATGGAGAACAAAGGAAAGAATCGTGCTTTACGCAATGGTTCAACAGAGGTCTGTTACCATGACAAACCTGTGTAGTTTCTGTGGAGAACAAAGGAAAGAATCGTGCTTTACGCAATGGTTCAACAGAGGTCTGTTACCATGACAAACGTGTAGTTTCTGTGGAGAACAAAGGAAAGAATCGTGCTTTATGCAATGGTTCAACAGAGGTCTGTTACCATGACAAACCTGTGTAGTTTCTGTGGAGAACAAAGGAAGGAATCGTGCTTATGCAATGGTTCAAACAGAGGTCTGTTACCATGACAAACGTGTAGTTTCTGTGGAGAACAAAGGAAAGAATCGTGCTTTATGCAATGGTTCAACAGAGGTCTGTTACCATGACAAACCTGTGTAGTTTCTGTGGAGAACAAAGGAAAGAATCGTGCTTTATGCAATGGTTCAACAGAGGTCTGTTACCATGACAAACCTGTGTAGTTTCTGTGGAGAACAAAGGAAGGAATCGTGCTTTATGCAATGGTTCAACAGAGGTCTGTTACCATGACAAACATGTGTAGTTTCTGTGGAGAACAAAGGAAAGAATCGTGCTTTATGCAATGGTTCAACAGAGGTCTGTTACCATGACAAACGTGTAGTTTCTGTGGAGAACAAAGGAAAGAATCGTCCTTTATGCAATGGTTCAACAGAGGTCTGTTACCATGACAACATGTGTAGTTTCTGTGGAGAACAAAGGAAGGAAACGTGCTTTATGCAATGGTTCAACAGAGGTCTGTTACCATGACAAACATGTGTAGTTTCTGTGGAGAACAAAGGAAGGAAACGTGCTTTATGCAATGGTTCAACAGAGGTCTGTTACCATGACAAACGTGTAGTTTCTGTGGAGAACAAAGGAAAGAATCGTGCTTTATGCAATGGTTCAACAGAGGTCTGTTACCATGACAAACATGTGTAGTTTCTGTGGAGAACAAAGGAAGGAAACGTGCTTTATGCAATGGTTCAACAGAGGTCTGTTACCATGACAAACGTGTAGTTTCTGTGGAGAACAAAGGAAAGAATCGTGCTTTATGCAATGGTTCAACAGAGGTCTGTTACCATGACAAAATGTGTAGTTTCTGTGGAGAACAAAGGAAGGAAACGTGCTTTATGCAATGGTTCAACAGAGGTCTGTTACCATGACAAACATGTGTAGTTTCTGTGGAGAACAAAGGAAGGAAACGTGCTTTATGCAATGGTTCAACAGAGGTCTGTTACCATGACAAACCTGTGTAGTTTCTGTGGAGAACAAAGGAAAGAATCATGCTTTATGCAATGGTTCAACAGAGGTCTGTTACCATGACAAACATGTGTAGTTTCTGTGGAGAACAAAGGAAGGAATCGTGCTTTATGCAATGGTTCAACAGAGGTCTCGGCAGGGAAGGTTTTTCTTTGGAGGTTTCACTGAATGTAGGTTTTGAGATGATGGTGGGTTTTTTTTTATTCTCTGGTAGTTTCTTCCAGGCACATCACATGTGGTGATGTGACTTCCACTATACACTTGCAGGTTATGCGTTGAGTGCCTTTGGTTTTCAGCTGTGTTGCTGAAAGTGTGCTCGACTTCATCTGGAAGTGATAAGTTCATTCTTTGTGTGTGTGTTTTGTGTGTGTGTGTGTGTGTGTGGTTTGTGTGTTTTGTGTGTGTGTGTGTTTTGTGTGTGTGTGTGTGTTTTGTGTGTGTGTGTGTGTGTGTGTGTGTATGTGGGCAGGCAAGTGCATAGGCATGTGTTTTTGCATGTATGTGGTTGTGTGGAAACCGCAGGGTTGGGAAGAGTGGGTAACCATAGAAAAGAAAGCAGATTTTCAGGGAGCATGGAAGGAGGTGTGTTGTGTGTGTTTTTTAATCTAAACAAAAAGACTGTCAAAGGATCGTGTAAAGGATATGATAAGGACAGTAATAATATTAACAAAGTGTGTGTGATGAATGTTAGTAATGGGTGATTACAGTGATAATGACAATGTTTTGGTGAGAAGTAGGATGTTTTAGTCATATGACACATTTATTGGTTGTTTTCATAATCTGTGCTATATATTTATTTGTAATATTTGTTTTAGAATGTTTGTGTTGTTTAGATGCTTTGATTGATTATGCGATGTGTATTAGATGACATTATTTGGCATTGTGAGTAATGCGTATCAGCCTCTTCGTATCTTATTTCTTTTCAGCATACAACCGTCGTGGTGAATTATTTAAACCATGTCATTGTTTTCTGTTTTTCTTTTCATGCTGTGAGAATTTGGCAATTGTCCCCCCCCCCCCCCCCCCCCCCCCCCCTTTTTTGTTTGTTGTTGTCTGTTAATATTCTGTCCTTCCCCCCTCTCTCCCCCCCCCCCCCCCCCTTTTTTTGTTGTTGTTGTTTTTGTTTTGATCATGCTTGTTCAGTGTGTGACTGATGTAATCTGACAGTGCGATCTGTTGACATTTCAAACATTTGGACTTGACTTCTTTTTTCGGTTGATTCCTGATTGTCCACCCTGGTTTTCTTTGTAAATGCATAGCTGCCAAACCCCCTACCCCCCACTTCCCCAATTTTTCGGGAGTTAAAAAAAAAAAAAGAATTAGCAGGAAATTCAGAATTTGGTTAAAGAAAATTCTATATTTCAGATTTTTTGCCCAAGATATATATCATATAATGATCAGTTTTTTGTGGTAATGGGATGATAAATTGTAGCCAAACAAAACCAAAAGTGACATTTGATGAATGCCAGCAACTCAGTATAGTTACAGATAGATTTCATTTGTTAGCCTGACATTGGTCAGTTGAAGCATTTTGGACATAAGTGAATAAACAGACTGAAGTATGAAGGGGCCATGACTGTGGTCAGTACGTCATGTGTCCTTTTCAGATCACTCCCCAGAGGGGTTCCTTGTGTCTGTTTTAAGACCAGGTCCTAACATGCTGGGACGTCATGGCATTCACCATGATGGCTGTGGGGTGTGAGATTCAAGCGTGTAGCCTGGACCTCACATAAAAGCCAGCAGAATAGGAAAGAACTGCTTGATAGGCATGTTTTACAGGAGACCTTGAAAATGCAGAAGTGCATGCAATAGCTGTCAAGAAGACCACATTGTCTGCTTTTTTTATGCTTTCAGTTTTGGTTACTTCTAGAACTGAGAACGGTTTCAGTGTTCTTGAAACAAACCAGCTTTGCTGTCCATCAAACAGGCTGTTCAGCTCGCAAGGGGCTGCTACTGAGCGACAGCATGAGTGGATAGGAAGAACATAACGGCTTGTATAATATGTTTGTGATTGGGAATAACAATGCTCTTAGTGGACAGCCAAACTTCAGTCTTTACCCCCCAGCTTCCGACTGTTGAGTCCAGAACATTGAAAGTTGCGTGAATGCCTGTCCGTGTCTTGCTTTGTGGTTTTAGGGTTGTTTGTTTATTGATTTATTATTTTGTTTCAGTGGAGCATCCCAGTAAGGTCTTTCAGAAAAGAAGGGGGTGTTTGGAGAGTGGAAAAATTTTTTTTTGGAGGTTAATGTAGTTTAGACAAAAGGGAGAAAAAATGTTTCCAGAAAAAAAAAGTTTTCTGAAAGGAAAACGATATTTGGTCTTAAGGTCTTTATTGGGAGGTTCCACTGTGATATTATTGTTCACCTGTGTTACCCCCGTCCCCTTGTTTTTAAGTGTTGGATTTTATTTGTTGGCCGGCATGCTTAACATCAGCACTGAGCTAAACTGCAAAGCTGGGACATTTGCATGCTTTCTTGCCTTGTGGTGGTACGTGGCTTTCTGTATTTGTCGCATGAACTTGCAGAGTGGTTACAGATTGAATTACTGACCTGTTTACAATGGGACATTTATTCATGTATGCGGGTGTTGTGATGCGTGCCCAACGTTCAGCCCAGTGGCAGTGCATTGTGGTACGGTTGGCTTGCAGGTATCACCTTAAGGACGCGATAGTGGGCAAGATTTATTTCCTACTGGTGCGCATTAAGATCACTCACATGGAACTGCAAATCATAAGGCGAGAAACCACAGGCACAGGTATTCAGAGACACTGGCTGGCGGAAAGAGGTTGGGAGGTGGAGGGTGGTGGGAAGGGGGGAGGAGTGAGGGTGGGGGGACAAGGCACAATGTGATAGTTGCTGTAGAGGATAGGAGGGAGAGGATGTGACAGCATAAATAAATATTACTGTAAATATGGGGAAGGATTGGGGAGGGGTGATGGTGAAGGTAGGTCAGAGGAGGAGTTGAGATTGGGGAGGTGAAGGGGTATGGGGGGGAGGGGGGGACTGTTGTGTGGGAAAGTCAATATGAAAGAGATGTGAAGATGAGTTTGCATAGGTCCTAGCTGTTAAAAAAGGAGAAAACAAAGGAAGAAGTGGGGGAGTGATGGAGGGGATTAGGGCATTGAGAGGTTGGTTGAAGGGAAGGAAGATGGGGGGGGGGGGGGGGGGGGGGGGGTGAAGATAATGCAAATGTCAGAAATAAGGGAGGAAAACGAATGGGCATTTATATTGACCTCAAAATAGATCATGATAATAGATAAAGAAATTAATTATAATGGACGAAAATAATAAAAAAATATAATGATTTTTAATTTTACTGTAGCATGATCTCGGCAACAATCGCTATTCTTAATAAATTGAATAACAATGACTTGTATTTTAATGAATATTGAAAATGTACTTCTGAGGGTTAACCTACATGTGTGCACAATTCTTACAGACACTCACACAAGCATGCTTAGGTACATACTCATGCAAATGCACACACACACACACACACACACACACACACACAACACACACACACACACACACACACAACACGCCATGCACAACACACACACACACACACACACACACACACACACACACACACACACACACACACACACCATGCACACACACACACTCTCTCTCTCTCTCTCTCTCTGTCTCACTCTCTCTCTCTCTCTCTCTCTCTCTCTCTCTCTCTCTCTCTCTCTCTCTCTCTCGGTGTAACAAGATTAAAACCAAAAAGAAAAAAAAGAAAAAAGAAAACAGTATCCCCAAAACTTTGGGTTTTGAAACAGTTTTTGCAGTTCTATCTGATGTAAGACTGGAACAGTAAGGTTGTTTTAAGTAGTAGGATTGTGGTTATTTTCTACCTAGAAGAAAAAGAGAAAAGATAAATTGGCATTGGCCATTATTGTTTGAGGCTATATTTTGTCATGCTGAGTTATCATTGTAAAATGTGTGTTATGTACAGCAGGGACAGATTGTACAAAAGTCTAATTGTAATATGGCAAATGTTGCATGTATGGTCTCCAGAGGCCATGCAGATACAAGCTGTTCAACCAGAAGCTGTGAAAATCTTTTACCATTGTTTTATTACTAAGGTATCATCTGTAAGAATGAGAATGGCTTCATCCTGATCCCCTAAGAAAGTAGCATTACAAGGATGATGCAGTTTTGTGCATTATTTTCTTCAAGATTTGTCATTCAAATAATGGTACCATACAGGCAAGAATAAGTGGTACGTAGTAGGAGAGAAAGGAAAGTAGAGATCATATCGGATAAACTACATTGGTAAACAAACACCTGAAGACAGCAGACAGGGATGTGAGATGCATACATGTAGATGTTATGAATTTCTGCTCTTGCAAGCTGTCCTGTGCATCTGTGTGGTATCTGTACTTCTTTGTTCTCAATGTGCATTCTCTGTCTCCTTCAGCCTTTCTATTTTCCATTTCTTTCAACATCTGTTGTCTTCACCTCTTTATTAATTTTTCTTTGTGTGTTTGTCTCTTGTACATATAGATGTACACATATACTAGGCACTTGAGCAAGCATGCATTTATGCATACAAATTTTTATAAACGAGTACACATGCTGCATTAATTATGGGAGCACACACACTCGTGCACATGCTCGTGCACACACACACACACACACACACACACACACACACACACACACACACACACACACACACACACACACACACAACATGCACACATACACACTTGCTCAGATACACACACACACACACACAAAACTGACACACATACATACTCACCGACACTCGGTCATACATTGGTGCTGGTCATTCATGATGTTTCAAAGTCTGTCAGTGTCTCTTTTACAGTTCTTTTTATCTCCCTTTCCATCACTTTTTGCAGTTTAGTATTTTACACAGTAGTGTCAAATCTCTTTTCCCCCAAAAATGACCCATCATTGGTTTATTGTGACATTTGGATATGTGTTTTTTTTTTTAACATGCTAAGATTACACTCAAGTTCTAGCACACATGCTCCCAGGGACACATCATACTTTTCAAGCTGTAAACGGCTACTTTTATTTCTGAACTCCCAGGGACACACAGCAAACTTTTCAAGCTGTAAACGGCTACTTTTATTTCTTAACTCTGACCCGCGTGGTCGCTACACTGGCAGCAGACTATTCATGGATTTATCCCATTCTGTTGTTAGCTTGCCATGTAGTCCTTCTGATCTACAGTTGATCGGACAAACTGAAAACCCATGTTTGCTGATTATGGATTTTACCACTTTTCACAGAAAGAATGGTTCATGCATCGGCGACACGTGAAATGAATGTCAATGATAACGGATTATTTTCTTTGTTTGACCAATGTCTCCTCAGCACCATATGATCAAGTACAAAAGTGAAGTTGAGAAGCGGATCCTTGGACGCGGATTTCAAACTAAAGGCTGTTAATCTGGCTTATCAGAATGGAAACCATTCAGTTGCTTAAGTTGATGATTCAACAGTGCAGTATTCAGGGCGGTAAACTTTCCTGATGCAAAGATCTCAGCAGTCCACGGTTATTAACAGTTTAAAAAAAAAAAGCAGGCATGGTCTTGACAGCAGATAACACAGAAATCAAATGAGCACAGGCACAGTGGTGGAAGTACAGGAAGTCTGTGGACAACATGGCCAACATCGATGAAGAGTTTTTGAAGCCCTCATGGCAGACACTGAACACGAATCCTTCAGTGGTTTTTAGTGCTGCAGACAACAGCGATGAAGAAGGATCTGAATTGTGGATTTTTTTTACCCCGTCATTGCATGAATTGTTCCTTCCTGTTTGCTTGCCAGTTCATAATACTTCAGACCTCAGAATACACAGGCTTTGTTTGCACCAAGTTCTCTTTTCGTTATTGGTTTTCAGAGCTATTCTCTGGAGACTTACTGATCTGTTGCGGCCAGTGTTCTCTTTTTTTTTCTGATTACAAAAATATAATTGTTGGGTGTGATTTGGTGCAGTTTATATAGCCTGGAAGTTAAGATACAGATACATGTATAGGTACATAAGACATGTGTGTACACAAATTCATGCATGCATGTATTTGCACAATCACAAATGTATATATGTCTATGAGGATAGTTTGGTGTTAATAATGTTGTTGTGCTGCCAGTGTACATGGATTTCTGTCTTTCTCTGTTGCTCTTGCTCTCTCATTTGCATTATCTCTCTTTTGCTGTCTGTCGCTATCATTCTCTTTTGACTTTTTATTTCTCTCTCTTTCTGTTTTTCTCTCTCTCTCTCTCTGTCTCTCTCTCTCTCTCTGTCTCTCTCTTTCTCTCTCTCTCTCTCTCTCTGGCACACGCACACACACACACACACACACACACACACACACACACACACACACACACACACACACACACACACACAAAACAGGCATGTAGGTATGCATGCACTCACGCGCGATTCAGGTTTTGCTACACACTGATGTGATTCCCCAGTGCTATTGACCTGACCTTGACGCATGTGTGTTATTGCAGGACCCAACACGTTCAACGAGAATGAAACTATAGCCAAGTATGAAATCATGGATGGGGCTCCTGTCAGAGGTAAGGAGAGGTTGGGGAGGGGGGGTAGGGTGGGGGATGAGTTTATGGGGAGCGCTGTGAGGGGTTGAGGGCTGTGAGTTTTGATTTTTGCAGTGTATGTTGACTATTTCATGACATTCCTGTTGTGCATGTTGAGTATTTCGTAACATTGACAGTTTCCTACAGCATGGCTGCCAGACCTTCAGAATTTTGCTGGAATTTCCCTGATTCAGAAATGGTTCCTGAAATCCTGAATTTGGTGGAAAAAAATCCAGAATTTCAAAGTTTGGTTTAAAAATCTGGAGTTTAGGGGGTCATTTTTGAATAGGGATGATAAAGTATTGCAGAATATAGCCCAAATGATATGTGGATGTTGGCAACTATACTTATAGAAAGTGCATTTTATATTTAATTTTTTCATTTGTTAACTGAAATGGAAGGGGGGGTTAGAAATGTTTCCAGTTGACAGCAACACTGCCCTCTCTCTGACCCATTCACCCACCCTCTTCATCCCCTCGTTCCCGAATTTTGGCTCCAGAGGGTTAGCAGCAATGCTATGGTATATGTTGAATATTTCACCACATTGAGAGGTTCCTGTGGTGTGTGTTGACTATTTCATGACATTGAGAGGTTCCTTTGGTGTGTGTTGACTATTTCATGACATTGAGAGGTTCCTGTGGTGTGTGTTGACTATTTCATTACATTGAGAGGTTCCTGTGATGTGTGTTGACTATTTCATTACATTGAGAGGTTCCTGTGGTGTGTGTTGACTATTTCATGACATTGAGAGGTTCCTGTGGTGTTTATTGACTATTTCATGACATTTAGAGGTTCCTTTTGGTGTGTGTTGACTATTTCATGACATTGAGAGGTTCCTTTTGGTGTGTGTTGACTATTTCATGACATTGAGAGGTTCCTGTGGTGTGTGTTGACTATTTCATGACATTGAGAGGTTCCTGTGGTGTGTGTTGACTATTTCATGACATTGAGAGGTTCCTGTGGTGTGTGTTGACTATTTCATGACATTGAGAGGTTCCTGTGGTGTGTGTTGACTATTTCATGACATTGAGAGGTTCCTGTGGTGTGTGTTGACTATTTCATGACATTGAGAGGTTCCTGTGGTGTGTGTTGACTATTTCATGACATTGAGAGGTTCCTGTGATGTGTGTTGACTATTTCATTACATTGAGAGGTTCCTGTGGTGTGTGTTGACCATTTCATTACATTGAGAGGTACCTGTCGTATATGTTGTAACACAGAATGAAAATTTATGTTTGAGATGTTCCCGAAGACTGTGCGTGTTGAAGAATGCATTACTTGGAATGGACAGTGATTTGTCCTGTTCCTCAAGTGAAAGCTGAATTTTATCTACTCATGTTAGAGGCCTTAGTGAAGTATTGCAGTTTAGGAGAGCCGCTGATGATAAGGCTGTCCAAGTTTTACCATCATCTACAGTAGCAAATTTTGTTACATCTTCTATGTTTCTAGATGATAACGCTAGACGTTAGGCACCGTCATAACCTCATGCTATGTTCTGTTGAATGAATTTAATTGAGTGAGAAGAGCGCTTATACGACCATTTTTTGTTGGTATGACTTCACCGTATAGGCACCACAATCCATTTTCAGAGAATGTTCTTGTGATGATTGCCCCATGGTCTAACCCCACAGGTGAGTCCATCCCCATTCGCCTGTTTCTGAGCGGCTATGAACTGACTCCATCCATGCGTGACATCAACAAGAAATTCTCCGTGAGGTACTACCTCAACCTGGTGCTGGTGGACGAGGAGGAGAGGCGCTACTTTAAACAGCAGGTACTGTGTGATTCACGTCTGAGGAGTAGTGTCATTTGCAAAATACTTCTGAGTTAATGTAAGCAAAACAAAAATGCTACTGGTCAGTAGAAACAGCAGCCCACATATGCATGTCAGATCTGGAAATAGGTATGTTTGTTGTGGGTCTAAGTACAGGGGTCTGTCCAGTTATGTCTACACAAGTGCAAAAAAAAAATCAAGATTTTCTTTATTTCGTCAGTTTGTGTTGCTTACATGCACTTAACCTTTTATTTCTTTGGGGCAACACATTTTGATGGTGAAGTTCTTACGACAATGTATCAGGTCCATCTTAGGCGGCGGCCATAGTGGTCCGTGGTTTTGACGACCGTGTCCGTCTGCCAGAACGGATCCTTGAAAGCGGCCATAGACAATCTGTGCTAGATCTGTCGCTATTCTTGACATGAAAATCCCATTCCTGCCTCCTACATGAAATTAATCTTTACCTAAAATTATACAAAAAAGCAATGATTTCTTCTACGCCTTGATTTGTTGAAACAGAACCATATCCAAAACAGTTTACAGTGGATATTTGAAGCCCAGTTTCTGTTGTCGCGTGAATCTAGATCTAGCAGCATCCTGTAGGCTTTGTGAGAGAGAAGAGAAAGAGAGAGAGCAATTTGTCAATGACAATTAGTGCAGTTCTTTCCCTTTACCCGGAGAACCATGGAATAATTGGTTTGCACGACCAGCAAAACGACAGGTTGAAAATTCCAGGTTGGCCCGGCTCCACTATGGCCACCTGCAGCCGTAATGGATGATGCCAGGGAGGAGTTGAGCTGGGCAGCACGGCCATCTGGCGCACAGGGTTACTATGGCTGCCGCCTTAGAGCATGGTGTTCTCCTTTCCTTTTCTAGAAACGTAGGTGGTCATCATACCTCCAGCAACAATTTTCATGAATAGCAGTCAAACTGAAAGGAGTTTTGAAAAAAGAAAAGCTGGAAGTGCGGCTTTCTTCCGATTGTTGACTTTTTCACTTTTAGACAAGGGTGACTTTGCAACACGTTGAAAACTTTCAAAGGGGCATATATCTTACAGCACTGGACACTGTTATTTTGTGCAAAGGACCTGAGTCCAAACTGTTTTTGATGAACGACTGTTTGTGTTCATTTATGGTTTGTTGTGACAGTATTGAGGCATGCAGCAATGATAAGTCTCGTGAATCTGATGGAGGTGACTAAACTGTGTTCGGACTGTATACTACCCTAGCCAATCATCAGTACATTTGAGGAGACATCTGAGAAATATTGTACAAAGAATGCATACGCTTTTTATGATTCAGTGTGATTTTTATTTCCAAAGGGTGTAATACCCCCGTTTATACATTACCTTAAATACTGAGTTTGCACTTTATGTTCTGTGTTTTAAGCAGTATTTTTTGATAGTGTGATGATAATTATACAATCAGTATGGGGGGTGGTGGTGGATGAATAGCAAAGTTCAAAGGTCCTGAACACTGATGAAGAAAAAAAAGGCATCCTCTGCTGCAGGAGATCATCATCTTCCGCAAGGCGGACAAACAGCGGAAGAACTACCAGCAGGCACTACAGCACCACCACCCGGTCAACCCCCCGCCCAGCATGGAGGCTGCTGCCCCCCAGGCCATGCCCCAGTCCCCGCCCCAAGGGTCCAAAGAGAAGGAGGACAGCCCCCAACACAACAGTCTGGAAGGGGGGGACAACTGACTGTGACTCTGGCTGGTGTCTGTCTGGTCAGAAGTGATTGTGATATGGAGTTGAATGGCTGCAGTGTTGGATTTTTTTTTCTTTTTTTTTTTCTTTTCAGGTGATGGAGTGGTTGAGGAGGGAGGGGGTTGTCAGTGAGGGGACGGGGAGACAGAGGAGGGGGATGGATGAGTGAGTGGGTGGAAAGAGGAGACTGGAAGGGAGGGGGAACGTAGGAGTGGGAGGAGGGGTGGGGTGGGGGAGTGTTTGCGCTTGAATTGCAGTGGGGTGAATGGTGTCTCGGGTATTGTGGAATAACATTGTAAAGGTCGGACTGTGTGCTGGTGCTTGAATGTGTATTTGTGTGTGTACACACACACACATGCAGGCACGGGCGTATGGTATGTACATTTCTATAAACATGAGTGCATGTGTGTCCTCCGAAATATATAGATTTGTATTTTCTGTGTGCACATAGGTGCACAAGGAAGCATACTTCAGATGCATTTTTACACATGCGCATGCACCCTGGTTGTGCAGGTGTACAGAATTGTGCATACATTGTCCATGTGAATTGCTAGTTGATCCACTGCTTTCCTTCTGGGACGTCCTAGTGTACATGGACTTTGTCTGTGTTAACAGAGAGCAGAGACCATCAGAGTGACGTAAATGTGATATTTCTTTATAAATCTTTATCATTTTACTTCTATCCATGTCTTTACAGTCTTCCTCAGTTTCTTATTGCCTTTGTATGTGAATTTTGGGTTATGAATTTGAGAGTGTTAGATTGATGTTGAGTTTAGTTTCACACCAACAGGGATATGTACTGTATATTTTTAGATTTGCACTGTCAAGGACTTGCGTGAAAGGCTGGAAAACCCTAAAAGACATTCTTCAAGACTTAACAAACTCGGGAGTGAAGACAGTCCCTGGGGATTGTGGAAAGATGCTAGCTGTTAAATACCTTGCACAGACAGATTCCAATGGGACCAAGAAGTGTTCGATCTGAGCTGAGAACATTGATATTCGTGTCATTTTTAAGTTCATTCTCAGTGATCACGAAAATGTTAACATGAAAAATCGTCAGGAATATGTGGGAATATGGATTAACACTTAGAAGAATGACGGAGGTGGCAACCCATGGGTTTTGGATGTGATGTTTTCCATTTGATTGAAGTTTGTACGGAGTTGTGGTCACTCAGTTTATTTTCTGTAGAGGAAATTTCAGTGAATGTATATTACTGATGACCTGCGCAGTTTACTGTTATTGTGGAATCACCACAGCTTTAGAAATATGCTCAGCTACCAGCCCATCATCTGCATTGTAGTCTCTAACCAATGAAATGGTTGCAGAGTCTGAAGACTGACTGTGGATTTTTCACTTCCACTTTCACAGTGCAAGGGCTGCCAAGATTCACCATCCCAAAGGAAACTACTTCATGCTGTAACTCCTGTGTGCGAGTTTGCTTCAGGCATACAGTGAAGAACTGTAGTGACAGTTAGTGTTTTGTACTGGCAGATTTTCTGTACTGTACTCTGAAACGATGAGGGGGGTTGACACATCTGCATCACTTGCCACACATGTAGTAACAAGAGTTAGGTATTCTTTGAACACTCCCCAGAGTACCCAGAAAAAAAGAAATTCCACCCTTGTTTTGTTGTACCAGACTTTGTTTGGCCAAGTACAAACAGTACAGGAGGGCTTGGAATACTTGTGAAGATACTGGTCTGTGCAGCCGCTGAAGGTTGACCCTGAGGATCTTTAACACATGGCAGTGCTGAAGGTTGACCCTGAGGATCTTTAACACATGGCAGTGCTGAAGGTTGACCCTGAGGATCTTTAACACATGGCAGTGCTGAAGGTTGACCCTGAGGATCTTTAACACATGGCAGTGCTGTCTTGCGCTGGAACACCACCATTTTGTTCAAAGAATTAAAATGCTGGTGACCTCTTGGTCAAAGAGGTTTAGAGAACTGGTCTTGTTTGGGTTGGTTTCTGAATGAAATTTGAACTGTGGAAATGTGATCGTAAAGTTCAGCTCTACTCCATGTTGATCATAATACCATTGTCAGCAATCGAAGAATCTCAGCTGTTTTTCGTACTATTGTTAAAATTTGCTTGAAAATCAGAAACGAAACTTCACAAGTAAATCCCAAGTGTTTTGGAAAATCAGCAAACCTTCTGTGTGGGCTTAACATCAAAACATTAAGAGCAACATCCCTGACATGCACTAAAACTAAGACAGAAGGAGTTTCAGAGAAATTCAGTGAAGAGATGTTCTGATTGTCACAGCTGTTGACCTGTTCAACAACTGCTTGAAGCAGAGACAGACTGGAGAGTTTCATTGAGCAGGAGAGGGGTGTGAGGACCCACATGGCACAGGCAGCGTTCAGAGCGGGTCGTCGTCTGGGAGGGTGAGACCCTCTCTCATGGAGCTCCACAGGAGTGTCTCATTTCATTTCGTAAGCATTGGTGTGCCAGTGCTGAGCACAGCCATTCAATGTGAGGATCAAAATTTCTGAAGTTCATGTCAGGTAATAGAGTGTTAGAGACTTTGATACATGGACTTCCAAGATCTTTCCTGGTTGTGTGGGTTACATATGCAAGAACTGCTAAACGCAATATTATGAAGAATTCTTGTCAGTGTAGTTGGTGGGTAAGTTGTTTTTGTAAATATTGTGTAGGTAAACATGTTTGAGAATTTTTGCAGTTATTGCTTAGGATTGCCACAGTGCTGGATTTGTTGGTGTTGTTGTTATTTAAAGAATTACGTTTTTGAGGGGAGGGATTGGAAGTGGGGGGGGGGGGGGGGGGGGGGGGGGAATCATGTGTTGAACCCACCTCGTGTGCCATTGTTCAGTGTAATGTGCAAGTGGTTTTGAAGAAAAGCTGAACTGTCGTTTTGTGCAATGGGTTTTCACAGTGTTACGCAATTGTACTTTTTTTTTTGCCGTTTGTCAGTTTTTACAATTCTTTGGGAAAGTATATATGACACATGTTGACATATACTGACTCGTATTAAGCTACAACAGGGTATAAAATCATAGTTCCTTCCCATCTTTTGAAATGGTCACGAGAACAAAGGCATGTAGGGCTGCCAAGAGAGTTGAGAACTGTCATCTTTGTAGAAATCTTCAAGTGGTCACTGGAAATTAGCAATGTACATTTGCAAATGGTTTTCTTCTGAACTCTCAGTGTTCTTTAACAGTCCACAAAGATGTTTTGCAGACACTGTGATCACAAGCAATTATCAGGTAGACTCAACTCTTTCCGCTCCATGTTTGAACATCGTTTGGTTGTCGCTGAATGTCATTCTTATAGCCATGTGCTGGAAACTGCGAGCCACTTACTGAAACTGGTTTATCAGCTCATGAATATGCATGAAAGTGCCAGGAAAGAAAGGTTACTTGCTCTGAACTTCCCTTGCTGTTGACACACTAAATTTTGCTGTGTAATTCGAACATTTAAAATGAGTTTGTTTTGCTTAGATGCAAGAACGGAGTTAGGTAAAGAATAAAATAATTTTTCAAGTTTGTCAAAGCATTGCGAGTTCATTATATTAATGAAATTTTGACAGGCTGATATGCGATCACTTTGCATTGAACGTATGAAATTGTTCGCCTCACATTAAACTAGTTCTTGAAAGATGAGAATTTAAAGGAAGTCCCCATCCGATCATGTCGATCAGCCCAAACTGGCCAGGCAGTAGAAACTGTCCAGAATGTAAAGTCGAACAGTTGAAAAGGTTGAATTGATTTATTACAAGAGGGTGTTCAGGAGCGCAGAACCGATCCTGGATCTGCCTTTGATCATGATTTGGTCAGAACTTTCAGTGTCTTCATCCTTGAGCCACGTTCCATGATCATGCCAAGTCTGGTGAACATCGGTGCTGTCGTGTTGTGTTGGCCTAGGCCGGCCCTCTTATGCAGATCTGGTGAACATCGGTGCTGTCGTGTTGTGTTGGCCTAGGCCGGCCCTCTTATGCAGATCTGGTGAACATCGGTGCTGTCGTGTTGTGTTGGCCTAGGCCGGCCCTCTTATGCAGATCTGGTGAACATCGGTGCTGTCGTGTTGTGTTGGCCTAGGCCGGCCTTCTTATGCAGATCCCCACCAAAATTTAATGGCTTTGTCCTTGGGAAGTGCATTTCATCTTCCTACCAAGTTTCGATGAAATTGGCTCGGTAGTTTTTTTGGCATCATTTTGCTGACAAACAGACGGACCTGTCTACGTGAGCTGAAAATATGACTGCCTCAGAGAGGGTTAGAATTATTTGAAG
This sequence comes from Conus ventricosus, assembly GCA_018398815.1. Taxonomy (NCBI): domain Eukaryota; kingdom Metazoa; phylum Mollusca; class Gastropoda; order Neogastropoda; family Conidae; genus Conus; species Conus ventricosus. The sequence goes on from CM031616.1 coordinate 4,333,303, forward strand.
AAAGCTGCTCTTCTAGTGATATTTGTTTTGATAATTTGCTTTGGATTTTATCAAGGAGAAAACACACAACACCCACAAAGATATACAATGTAGTTTAATGAGGAATGATTTCTTATTGTCTCCCTTTTCTCTTGTCTGCTGTTTCTCAGGCTCCTGTCTGTCCCTGATTCTTCTTTGAAAAAAATACTCCGGACTAAAGTCTGATTCAATTTAGCGTCTATGTTTATTTCAACTGCAGGCCGGTCAGTTGTCCTCTTTTCAGCTGATTTTTCTCTTGTTTTCTGCTGGACATCTTTGGAACGCCACCCACTCCCTGATTTTTTTTTTAAATTTCTGAATCGGTCTATTTGAATATAGATGTTTAAAAAGCAGATCTCTCATTTTGCAGTGTAAAATGGGTGATCTAGAGCACTGCCTACTTTTCCCCTCCACTATCTATCATATCTTCCACTCTTCCCCATTGTAGTTGTAAATTTTTTCCCTTTTTGTTTTTTTTGTTTTTTTGTTTTTAATCTTCAGGAGGTTGGCATGCATACAGCTGGGGCCATGATGTGTTTGGGCTTCAACAGTTTTTATGCTGTTTTCATGTGGGTGGAAAATAAATGCAGGACTGCCGACTGTGGTGTGTGTGTGTGTGTGTGTGTGTGTGTGTGTGTGTGTGTGTATTTAAGTTCAGCTTGAGTTATTTTCCAGTAGATGTTATCCTCAAAGTGATATGATGTTTTGAATTGCTCAAACAATAATTTCATGTTTAACTGTGGTCTTGATTTGGGAAAAAAACAACACTTTGTTTTTAACAGTCTTCAGGTGTGAACAAAGTTCCTAATGCTGCACAGATTGCTTACCATTGCTGGGGGACAATGGAAGTGTCTAGAGCTGTCTGTCTTGCCAGAATCATGACTTTGTTCCAGGAACTGAAGAATAGGGCCATTTGCTCAGAAGTGACTGGCTGAGCTGTTATCAGACTTCTACATGCTTGTTACAGCAATGTATTGAAGAAGTGTTCACCAATACAAGTGTTATTTAGGAAAAGAAACATCAAAAGCATTTTTTTTTCAGGCGAAATTGTTTCAACAGGCGTCATCTCTATGTTTTTTCAGGCAAAATTGTTTCAACAGACATCATCTCTATGTTTTTTCAGGCAAAATTGTTTCAACAGACATCATCTCTATGTTTTTTCAGGCAAAATTGTTTCAACAGACATCATCTCTATGTTTTTTCAGGCAAAATTGTTTCAACAGACATCATCTCTGTTTTTTCAGGCAAAATTGTTTCAACAGACATCATCTCTGTTTTTTCAGGCAAAATTGTTTCAACAGACATCATCTCTGTTTTTTCAGGCAAAATTGTTTCAACAGACATCATCTCTATGGCTTTCAGGGACAGTCCAAGACAAGTGGGGTCGCAGTGTCGTAGACGGTTAGGCCAGTTGGATTTTGTGCTGAAGACAGCTCACCATGTTATGAGGAAAAATCTTCCTCCTTGTAATCCCCCAGTCTCTAGTCATCTAAAACTGTTGAGGAATTTCCATACAGAAAGAAGAAACAATGGTCCAAAGCCCAGACCTGCCAGAACGATTATCAAACTTGTGGCATAAACTGATCATGTAGAAAGAAGAAACGATGGCCCAAAGCCCAGACCTGCCAGAACGATGATCAGACTTGTGGCATAAACTGATCATGTAGAAAGAAGAAACGATGGCCCAAAGCCCAGACCTGCCAGAACGATGATCAGACTTGTGGCATAAACTGATCATGTAGAAAGAAGAAACAATGGCCCAAAGCCCAGACCTGCCAGAACGATGATCAGACTTGTGGCATAAACAGATCATGTAGAAAGAAGAAACAATGGCCCAAAGCCCAGACCTGCCAGAACGATGATCAAACTTGTGGCATAAACTGATCATGCCAGCTCTATCCTGATTCCTGCTGTGAACAGAGTATGAGCCATTCACAGCTTACCTGAGGGTTCTAGGTGTGACGACAGGTGTGGCATCAGTTCCGCTTTCCTCAGGTTTTCCTTCCTGTTGTCTTTGTGTGGTTGAAAGGACATGTCTGCAGCCCTGCTGACACCCAGGTTGAAATTCCAACCACTTCTACCCAGAGTACAGCACAAACATGGTGTGGCTGTGTCTGGCAGGGGCCAAGTAAGCAGTGTGTGACAGATGCCACTGGAAGGAACGAAGGATGAGACAGTGTGTGACAGATGCCACTGGAAGGAACGAAGGATGAGACAGTGTGTGACAGATGCCACTGGAAGGAACGAAGGATGAGACAGTGTGTGACAGATGCCACTGGAAGGAACGAAGGATGAGACAGTGTGTGACAGATGCCACTGGAAGGAACGAAGGATGAGACAGTGTGTGACAGATGCCACTGGAAGGAACGAAGGATGAGACAGTGTGTGACAGATGCCACTGGAAGGAACGAAGGATGAGACAGTGTGTGACAGATGCCACTGGAAGGAACGAAGGATGAGACAGTGTGTGACAGATGCCACTGGAAGGAACGAAGGATGAGACAGTGTGTGACAGATGCCACTGGAAGGAACGAAGGATGAGACAGTGTGTGACAGATGCCACTGGAAGGAACGAAGGATGAGACAGTGTGTGACAGATGCCACTGGAAGGAACGAAGGATGAGACAGTGTGTGACAGATGCCACTGGAAGGAACGAAGGATGAGACAGTGTGTGACAGATGCCACTGGAAGGAACGAAGGATGAGACAGTGTGTGACAGATGCCACTGGAAGGAACGAAGGATGAGACAGTGTGTGACAGATGCCACTGGAAGGAACGAAGGATGAGACAGTGTGTGACAGATGCCACTGGAAGGAACGAAGGATGAGACAGTGTGTGACAGATGCCACTGGAAGGAACGAAGGATGAGACAGTGTGTGACAGATGCCACTGGAAGGAACGAAGGATGAGACAGTGTGTGACAGATGCCACTGGAAGGAACGAAGGATGAGACAGTGTGTGACAGATGCCACTGGAAGGAACGAAGGATGAGACAAAAAAACAACAAACAAACAAGAAAGAGAAAAAAAAGAAAACATTTAGGGGGGTGGAGGGAGGATGGGGGCTAGGGACAACGAGATTTGAAAAGGAACACGATGGAAAGCTTCATGACGGCCTGCTGGGGAACTCTGTGGCCTCAGGTCACCACAGTCTGGAAATGGAAGTCTCAAGTTTTGGGCCACAGGGGATTTTGGAAATGATTGATGATGATACATTATTCCCTTCCCCTCGAGGAAGAATCAGCTGTTGTCATGGTAAACAAAGGGACTACGTGCAAGATTTGGGTGACCAAGGAAGGTGATGGTGGTGTGAAGGTAAAGAACAGGTTTGTGGTGTGTTGAGTCATGGTGTGATGGTAAAGAACAGGTTTGTGGTGTGTTGAGTCATGGTGTGATGGTAAAGAACAGGTTTGTGGTGTGTTGAGTCATGGTGTGATGGTAAAGAACAGGTTTGTGGTGTGTTGAGTCATGATGTGAAGGTAAAGAACAGGTTTGTGGTGTGTTGAGTCATGGTGTGATGGTAAAGAACAGGTTTGTGGTGTGTTGAGTCATGGTGTGATGGTAAAGAACGGGTTTGTGGTGTGTTGAGTCATGGTGGGAAGGTAAAGAACGGGTTTGTGGTGTGTTGAGTCATGGTGGGAAGACAAGGGAAGGGAGAGAAGGTGTCATGGTGACGATCATGGAGTTACTTGTTGAATTCTTTCTTTTGAGCGTACGGGAATCAAGAAGTATATCTTCTCTAATATTTACAAGATGTAAAGTGTTAGCGTTGAATCATTTCATTGGTGTGTGGTTGTTGTTTTGAATGTAAGATTTTGCAGGTTTCATAATACTGGTTATATACATGTCTGTGTGGTCTAGTTTTTGTTTTGTGCATGCTTTATGTTTTTAATTGTAAATTTGCTACATGTCTGTAGAGTTTTGCTGTTTTGTTTAGATACTTGATGAAGAGAGTGTTTTTTTTTTCTGTTGTGGAAGCTGTGATTTGCAAAGATGAGCACTTGATGAACAAAAGTATTCTTTGTAGATTTTATAAACAGAGAATGAAAAATGTCTGCTCAGGTCAACTTATTAAATGCAGAATTTTGGATACACTCTCCAAAAAGGTTAGTAACCGTTGATTCCTTTCTTAACCAAAGAAATTATTCTTCATGCACAGTATAGATTGTGTCAAAAGCATGGCTGGGTTTATCGAAAAAATGAACCAAGAACCTGTGCACACACACACACACACACACACACACACACACCACACACACACACACACACCACACACTTCAAGAAAAAAGTAAAGGTTAAATTCATGGCTTTGTTTTTGTCCCATGTGATGAAGTACTGTGTCTGCAACTGGTCACACAGGGAAATGGCTTTCACCACCATGTCCTTGCACCTTGCAGGGGAGACAATTTGAAGCCTTGGTGGCTGCTGAGAGGCTGTCAAGTGTTTCAGAAATGCCATTCCTCATTTTCTGTGGAGCTTCTCTTCCTTGGTGCCCAGAACAGGGTATTGGCCTGCATCTCAACAGACCGCCCTTGAACACTGTCTCTGCTCCTTATTTTCTGTTTAGGAAACCTTCATCTCTGTTAGGGAATTTTAATTTTTTCCTTCGTATTTTTTGAAAAAGGGAAAGACAGACATTATTTATGAGCGAAATTAGTATCCACAGCACTTAGACAGGTGTTAGATGTAGGTAATGTATGGTTTTTTTTGTCTCGTCTGTTGCCAAGTATTAGGCCAGTTGACGTGGTTTTGTTGCGAGTTGATCAGATCTGTAGAGAGAATAAACACTTGTGATCAAACTTACACAAAGGTGGAAGAGTTTTAAAGTGAATGTATGCTTACTTGCTTTCCTCTGGGCATGCCCATAGGGTATGCTATCCTAACAGAGCTGTTCTACTGTTTCTGCAAACAAAGAACTGTTCTTAAACTTGTCTCTCATGGAAGAAACCAGGCAGAGATGTATTTTGATGCAAGGACAAAGGGAGACAATTCGTTTTCAGCCCATCTGTGTTACAGAATCTCCTTTCGATAAGCAAGTGCCAGTGGAGGTTTCTCATTTCAACACCACTTGACTGACAAGTATTGCACACAACTCATTTCCCCTCTTCATGCATTGTATAGTAACTTTCATGGCTTTTTTTTTTTTTTTTCAAATTAAGAAAAAAAAGAAATTCAAAAAAAAGGGGGGGGGGAAGAGTACACTCGCCTTCATAAGACTATGATGAGTTACTGCGTTTGAAAGCATGCCGTGTGCTGATTGATATAGTCAGATATCTGCATCTGTGGCGGCCTGACTTCCCTGTGGTTTGTGCAGTGTGGGTGTTGTGCTGGGCGCCGTTACAATGATGGTGTGTTCACTGCTCTGTCACTTTCAGAATAACATCACAGGATCTTGACCTTTGGTGTGGTGCTCAAGTCTCGGGTCACTGCGGGGTTCAGGGTGACCATTTTTTTTAAGGTGATCTTGTTAGGTCGTATTAGAATCTGTAGGGAGGTAATCATGACCACCTGCTTGTTCAATCAGCGAATGGCTTCGGAGTGTTGCTGCAGATGCCATGATGGTCGCTGAATGTACACCACGCAGGGGAAGAGACAATGTATAGGGATTTGTCCTTTTAATTGATTTTTCTTTTTTTTTTTGTAGGTCAAAATGGTTCAGTGTTTTTGGTGATTCAAGGTTTAAAATCTGATGTGTTTTTTTTCCCCAAGTCAAATCTACATCCAGACACCCAGTAACTTTCATAAAGGAACTTCTTGTGTGTGACTAGACCTACTTTCCCCAGCCCCTTGAATTTACTGTTAGCTGAATGAAGTAGATAGTGCTAGAATCGTTGTGTTTTATTCCATTTTTTTATATCAAGACATTTGAGTGTTTAAATTTGAATAGAAACCTGGCGTACTGCTGGCGGAGGCAGTAAACAACTGATGTACATAGAGTCTTGTACGTTTGATTGTTATTATTTATTGATCGGATTATCATCTCGTCATTATATGTCAGTGTTTTGCATTGCTTGCTTTGAACAAGCAAGTTTTAACACTTTGTGAATATTGGTCAGATGATTTTATGCTCTTGCAAAAATAAAGACAATAAAAACATGTGAAAGCTTTTTTGTGTGACTTGCGTGTATATGAAATCTATATTTTTGCTTTTGAGCCTGTGTGTGTGCATGCCACTTTGTGCATGTGTGTGTGTTCATGTGTGTGTGTGTGTGTGTGTGCGCACGCGCGTGTGTGTGCATAATATCAAATACATTATTGATTAAGTAGAAGCTGTTTGTTTCGGTGGAATTTTCTTTTGTAAGCTGATGTCATTTGTCAGACACAAAGCCAAACATGTTCAGTTTTGCAAATGGAAGAGGAAATGTAATATGAGTTGTACATTTGGCAAAGTCCATGAGTATTTTCTCCTCGCATGTTGTTCAGTTTATCTTTATTTTGATGCTTTTTAATCTCTACCTTGAATCTACGCTCATGCTCACACTTATCCATTTGCACACACATCAACCACCACCACCACCATTAAAAGCTGTATGAAAGAACATTATTAACAAAGGCACCTCCAACCTGACTTAAAACGCCAGATATGAACAGGTGACTTGAACGACGGTGGTGAAATCATTCAGACTTTTGGTCTGGAACACACTGGCGGAACGGGCGCCGTGCTTAAGGGTAAAAGAGACAGCAGTATGATGACATATCCCTTTCAGTCAAAGGGGGGGTTTTACAAAACGGTGGTTCATGCCATAGACAGGTTCTTCCCATTCCTAGGATAAAGGCATGCAAAGCAAACGCACTAGAATACAATACGTAAGTAACCCAGCAGCCTGAGTAATGCAGCTAGTGAGATCACAGGAGCTGACAAATGGTTGATAAATGTTACAGATATAATTGATTACTGCTGTGCCATTTGTCTTACTTTAGGCTTTAGAGAAAGATATTTTTTTAAAAATTGTTTCATAAGAAAATGACCTTCCTCAAAACACATACACGCACGCACAACAACAACAATGCAACAACAAGTAAACAAAGGAAGAAAGAAAAAAAAAATCATGGATGTGATGATCTGTAGTGAAGTCAAGCTGGTCAACTCTGATTGCAGAGACATCAGTATGTTGCATGTGTCAATCTCCATCCAGTATCATGAGACTGCCTGAAATGGTCCCTGAGCAGGTGGAGGTGTGCCTCGCTGCCTGTGAAAGGTGTCTGCTATTGCAATAAACAAGTTTCCATCATCAGTTGTGCAATGAATGTTTCCTTAGAATGAAGAAAAGGAACTTCAAAGCTTACTTTGTAATATTGAGCAATTGATGAGGTAATATGTGTAGACATTCTAAATTTACTGCACATCTTTTTTTTATTGAACATTTTTTCCCGTCTCTTTCTTTACAAGATCAACCTTCTATTAAAGATTCCCCTCATGAAAGACTTTTCTGGAATTTGTTTGTCTTTGTCTATGGACTACTAGGTATACCTCATCTTCAGTCCCTGCAGATTAGTTGTGTCTGACGTGCCACAGCCTTCAATGCCCGCTATAGACTGATCAGCCCGAGTTGGACACACTGCACGCATCTCCCTCCAATGTGATGTTAGAGGTCATCGTTGCCTGCTTCTAATGAAGTTGTAGACTAAACTTCCAACCAACTTTTGCTACCTGCAAAGATTTCTTCCCCCACCCCACCCCAAGTATATTTTTGTCGCTGTACTGGATTGATTCCTAATAATGATTCTCTCCCTTTTAATACCTTTTTTTTCCATCCCCTTAAACAACTTTTTGCTAAATTTACATACCAATAGAGGCTGTTTCCTTTTAAGGCAAGTATTTTTTTAAAGGCGGTGATTTGTTGTTGTTTTTTTTTTCTAATTGGCTCTGCTATATTTACCTACTAATAAAATTCCCTCTCTTTAAAGACATTGTTCGTTTGTTGTTGTCTGTCTACAATAAATTTACTTATCAATGACGGTTCTCTTTAAAGACAATGTTGTATGTGTGTGTGTGTGTAACAGATTTATCTACGAATAAAATTCCCTCCCTTTCAAGACATTTTACAAAAAGAAAAAATTCCAGATTTCCTATGCTAGATTCGCCAACCAATGAAGATCTCCCCATCCCCGCCCCTTTCATGACAAATATTTTTTCACACACACCCTTCCCCCTCCCCCCACCCCCTTTCCACCCACGTTTGTCAAGTGCTGTTAGATTAAGTGCCATTAAAGATCCTCTCTCTTTCAGTTCTTGTGTCTATCCTACATTTACCTATCCCGCCCTTTAAAGGCATTTCTCCTCTATTTGCAAGTAAGATTTATTTACCGGTAAAGATGACTTTTATTTCTGGTACTTGGTACCTTTAGGCTAGGTTTACTTGACAATAAAGAGATTTCTCTTCTTTGTAAAGATTTCAAGAGGTGGTTGCACACACGTTCTACAGTCCTTTTTTTCTTTTCTTCTTTTTTTTAATGGTAAAGTTGTATGAAAGAATTTCATGTGTCAGATTATAAGACATGTACCCCAGTGACCATCCGTTTGTCAATGAGTTGCTTTTTGTCCTTTTTTTTTCTCAGTATTATAATGTGCCAGCTGAATCAAGTTCTGTCATATCAAAACAACAACAACAACAACAACAACAAAAAAGACATGGTGTGGGCAGTGCATTTATTTGAGAAATAAGCTGCTCTGTGCTGCAATAGACAATCTGGTAGACACCACAGAAACACCACAAGCAGGTAACGAACCGCACAGACAGGTAGAAGCTTGCACCTTCATACAATACCTGACAGTTGCACAACACAGAATGCACAAACCACAGTTCACAATGGCGTGTCATTTTGACATACACAGAGCATGTGAGATGCATCCTACAGACTATACCATAGAGTTTTCATGCCCGCCGCCCCCCCCCCCCCCCCTCCCCCCTTCCCCTGCCTCCCGACAAATCATGGAGTCACACCAGAGATCTCAAGGCATACCGCAGATCCCGTAGACATGCTATAGATCCCACAGACATGCTACAGATTTCAAAGGCATGCCGTAGATCCCAAAGACATGCCACAGATCCCATGGATATGCAACAGATCCCAAGGCAAACCACAGATCCCATGGATATGCCACAGATCCCCAAGACAAACCACAGATCCCATGGATATGCCACAGATCCCCAAGACAAACCACAGATCCTATGGATATGCCACAGATCCCCAAGACAAACCACAGATCCCATGGATATGCCACAGATCCCCAAGACAAACCACAGATCCCATGGATATGCCACAGATCCCCAAGACAAACCACAGATCCCATGGATATGCCACTGATCCCATGGATATGCCACAGATCCCCAAGACAAACCACAGATCCCATGGATATGCCACTGATCCCATGGATATGCCACAGATCCCCAAGACAAACCACAGATCCCATGGATTTGCCACTGATCCCATGGATATGCCACAGATCCCCAAGACAAACCACAGATCCCATGGATATGCCATAGATCCCATGGACATGCCACAGATCCCATAGACATAAGACATATTCCACGGGTATGCCATAGATCCCAAGATATTTCACAGATCCCATGGACATGCCATAGACCCCACAATCATACCATACATTCCGTGAATATGCTGTAGATCCACTGATCAACTTCAGACATACACAGATCCCATATACATAAACACAGATCCTATGAACATACCACAGATCCTATAGACACACCACAGAATCAACAATACATCCTTCAGACACACCACAAATCCCAGAGACAACTGCAGATCTGGCAAACACACAGCAAACACCCCTAACAGCCACTACAAACCCTACAGACGCATCTCAGATCCCTTAGATCTCACAAATCTTACATACATTCCGCAGACTCTACAGGCATACCACCGACTCCATGAACGTACCACAAAATCCCCTCCCCCACCCCCCACCCCCTCGTCTTTCCAAGGGCTGAACACACTAAAGATCCACAGGTACACTACAGCCCCCGCTCCCGACAAACACCACACACCTCACAGGCAGGCTTTCCACAGATCCTACAGATACAGCAGAGATCCCTCAGACATAACCACACATACTACAGATACAGCAGAGATCCCTCACACATAACCACAGATCCTACAGATACTGCCGAGATCCCTAAGACATAACCACAGATCCTTCAGATACAGCAGAGATCCCTCAGACATAACCAAACATACTACAGATACAGCAGAGATCCCTCACACATAACCACAGATCCTACAGATACTGCCGAGATCCCTAAGACATAACCACAGATCCTTCAGATACAGCAGAGATCCCTCAGACATAACCACACATACTACAGATACAGCAGAGATCCCTCAGACATAACCACAGATCCTACAGATACAGCAGAGATCCCTCAGACATAACCACAGATCCTACAGATACAGCAGAGATCCCTCAGACATAACCACAGATCATACAGATACAGCAGAGACCCCTCAGACATAACCACGGATCCTACAGATAAGCAGAGATCCCTCACTCATGACCACACATCCTACAGATACAGCAGAGATCTCTCAGACATAACCACAGATCCTACAGATACAGCAGAGATCCCTCAGACATAACCACAGATCCTACAGATACAGCAGAGATCCCTCAGACATAACCACAGATCCTACAGATACAGCAGAGATCCCTCAGACATAACCCCAGATCCTACAGATACAGCCGAGATCCCTCAGACCTAACCACACATCCTACAGATACAGCAGAGATCCCTCAAACATAACCACAGATCCTTCAGATACAACAGAGATCCCTCAGACATAACCACAGTCCCTACAGATACAGCAGAAATCCCTCACTCATGACCACAGATCCTTCAGATACAGCAGAGATCCCTCAGACATAACCACAGATCCTACAGATACAGCAGAGATCCCTCAGACCTAACCACAGATCCTACAGATACAGCAGAGATCCCTCACTCATGACCACAGATCCTACAGATACAGCAGAGATCCCTCAGACATAACCACAGATCCTACAGATACAGCAGAGATCCCTCACACATAACCACAGATCCTTCAGATACAGCCGAGATCCCTCACACATAACCACACATCCTACAGACACAGCAGAGATCCCTCAGACCTAACCACAGATCCTACAGATACAGCAGAGATCCCTCAGACATAACCACACATCCTACAGATACAGCAGAGATCCCTCACTCATGACCACAGATCCTACAGACACAGCAAAGATCCCTCACACATAACCACAGATCCTACAGATACAGCAGAGATCCCTCACACATAACCACAGATCCTACAGATACAGCAGAGATCCCTCACACATAACCACAGATCCTACAGATACAGCCGAGATCCCTAAGACATAACGACAGATCCTACAGATACAGCAAAGATCCCTCAGACCTTACCACAGATCCTACAGATACAGCAGAGATCCCTCAGACATAACCACAGATCCTACAGATACAGCAGAGATCCCTCACACATAACCACAGATCCTACAGATACAGCAGAGGTCCCTCAGACCTTACCACAGATCCTACAGATACAGCAGAGATCCTCAGACATAACCACAGATCCTACAGATACAGCAAAGATCCCTCAGACATAACCATGGATCCTACAGATACAGCTCAGATGCCATAGCTGTACCAGAGATCACGTAGACATACCACAGGGCACATAGATATTAGAACTAAAACAAACCTCACAGATGTACCACAGACCACACCGACATACCTTAGATCATTTAGAACTAAAACAGATCACACAGATGTACCACAGATCACACAGATGTACCACAGATCACACAGATGTACCACAGATCACATAGAACTAAAACAGATCACACAGGTGTACCACAGATCACATAGAACTAAAACAGATCACACAGATGTACCACAGATCACATAGAACTAAAACAGATCACACAGATGTACCACAGATCACACAGATATATCACAGATCACATAGAACTAAAACAGATCACACAGATGTACCACAGATCACATAGAACTAAAACAGATCACACAGATATATCACAGATCACACAGATGTACCACAGATCACACTAAAACAGATCACACAGATGTACCACAGATCACATAGAACTAAAACAGATCACGTAGTGTATAATAGATCATATAGATGTACCGCAGATCACGTAAATGTACCACAAATCACATAGATGCATCACAGACTACGAAGACGTACACGCCATTGATCACATAGTGGTATCATAGATCTTACAAACATACGATAAAACCCATTGACATACCAAAGAGCCAACAAGTATGTAGATTCCATTGACACGCTCCCCCCCCCTCTCCCCCCGCCGACCACCACCACCACATACACATGCGCACATGCATACCGCATATTAGTTCAAGGGTGATGATGGTGCATGACAGGACACACACATATTTATTTCAGTTTGATATGAGATGCAGAAGACACTCCGATCAAAATCATCGTAATACTCCGTCACATGAAAGCATGTACCTCAGAATCCTAAGATTATTCATGCAACATACTTCAGTCACCCTCACAGATATATAACCGAAACACACACACAACAACAACAACAACAACAACAACATGCACACGTTTGTTTGCACACACATACCCATGAATTACACGCATGCACGCACGCATGCAAGCACCCTCTCTCTCTCTCTCTCTCTCTCTCTCTCTCTCTCTCTCTCTCTCTCTCTCTCTCTCTCTTCATCATCTTCTTCTTCTTCTCTCTCTCTCCATCCTTCTCCCCCTCCTCCTACCATGGTTTGATATGAGGCCACAAGACAGCGTCCTCCCCCTCCTCCTACCATGGTTTGATATGAGGCCACAAGACAGCGTCCTCCCCCTCCTACCATGGTTTGATATGGGGCCACAAGATGGCGTCCTCCCCCTCCTCCTACCATGGTTTGATATGGGGCCACAAGACAGCGTCCTCCCCCTCCTCCCCCTCCTCCTACCATGGTTTGATATGAGGCCACAAGACAGCGTCCTCCCCCTCCTCCTACCATGGTTTGATATGAGGCCACAAGACAGCGTCCTCCCCCTCCTCCCCCTCCTCCTACCATGGTTTGATATGAGGCCACAAGACGGCGTCCTCCCCCATCCTCCCCCTCCTCCTACCATGGTTTGATATGAGGCCACAAGACGGCGTCCTCCGCCTCCTCCTACCATGGTTTGATATGAGGCCACAAGGCGGCGTCCTCCCCCTCCTCCTACCATGGTTTGATATGAGGCCACAAGACGGCGTCCTCCGCCTCCTCCTACCATGGTTTGATATGAGGCCACAAGGCGGCGTCCTCCCCCTCCTCCTACCATGGTTTGATATGAGGCCACAAGACGGCGTCCTCCCCCTCCTCCTACCATGGTTTGATATGAGGCCACAAGACGGCGTCCTCCGCCTCCTCCGCCTCCTCCTACCATGGTTTGATATGAGGCCACAAGACAGCGTCCTCCGCCTCCTCCCCCTCCTCCTACCGTGGTTTGATATGAGGCCACAAGACAGCGTCCTCCCCCTCCTCCTACCGTGGTTTGATATGAGGCCACAAGACAGCGTCCTCCGCAGGTCTGATCCAGGGGTAAGTGGGCACCAGGAAGTTCAACCACCAGTACTCCCCGAACACGGCCTTCAGCTTGCCCCCCAGGGAGCGCGTGTCCGTGATCTTGATGTAGTGGTCCGACTCAAACGACGTCTTGCCCTTGAAGAACAGGTGGAGGAACCCGGTCATCATGAGCAAGCTGAACACGTTGCAGAAGAAGATGCACCACATGGCCAGCACCAGGGAGTCGCCATCAAACTGACGTAGCCCAGAACCCCGCGCACCAGGGGCACAGGGAAGAGGAAGTCGAAAGCGCCGAGGTTGTAGCGGGACATCATGTGACGGCTCACGAAGAACACGATGTGGAAGGTGCCGAAAGAGGTCAGCAGGAACGCCCAGAAGAGGAACATGAAGAAGAAGCGGGTGTTGTTGACGCCTATGCAGCGGCCCGTGAAGTAGCAGTGGTGGTCCCGCTTCAGCACGCACTGTTTGCACAGCACGCAGTGGTGACAGCGCGGGGGGCGGAGCCTCTGGCACATCAGACACGGCACCCAGGACCAGTACGGGTACGGCTTGCGCTCGATCTCCCCGTCCGCCGTGGGCAATGAGGTGGCCACCATCATTCTGAAGGAGTAGCCGTCGTACTTTTTGGAACCCCCGGCCTCCGGTGGAGCGTAGTCCGGATCCATAGCTCCACGCTCAGCACCGACGTCTCCGTTAGTTGACGGCGCCGGGCTCTCACTGTTGATGAGATTCCTCTTTCCACACTGGCTGTCCCGGCTCTCCTCGCCTCCTTCGGAAGACACCTTCTCCAGCCCAACGAAGGCAGCACGATCCGCGTTCTGTCGCGAGTCCTTGGAGGCCTCCAGTTGCCGATCTCTTTCATAGTCCGGGGGGAAGTTGGAGGGTTTGGTGCCGTGCAGGGAGGGCTGGTAGGTGGAGTCCACGTAGCGGATGCCGCACCAGTTGACGGCCACCTCCACCACCAGCAGAACCAGCAGCAGGTTGACGGTCAGCAGCCAGTCTTGCCACTCCTCGGCATAGAGCGTGGGCAGGACGTCCACGAAGAACCACAGGCTGCCCACGCCTTCAACAGAAACACAGGAACATGAAGGAAGGATGCTGCACTGCACTCTGAAACGTTGCACAGATAGTGCGTTGAGTTTGTTCCAGACACTACCTCACACAATGTCAATTTCGCTGCTCTCTGGTGTATGACACTACTTTACACTATGTTACATAACACATTTTGCTGCTACACTATGACATGCTAAACTACATGACACTACGTTACACTATGTTACATAACACAGTTTGCTGCTATACTATGATATGCTAAACTACATGACACTACAATACCCAAAGATGACGATATTAGGCAGAGGCCGGGGTGTTTCACTGTGTGCCAACAGCAGAAGAAAGAAAGGCATCTGACAAACGTCAGATCACTAAAAGAATGATTCGAACTACCAACAATACATAACCAAGCACCCCATTTCAATTCTTAAGGCTTCTCTTGGAAAACAAAAAGGACGAGGGACACACACACACACAGACACACACACAGACACACACACACACACACACACACACACACACACACACACACACACACACACACACACACACACACACATACACACACATATTATTTTGTGTGGATTCAAAATCAGTATTATATGCCATCAAAGGTCAAACTACCAAGGCACGAGTTGAAATGACACAGGAAATCAAACACTTAATACATCACTTAGCAAGCAAAGATATCAGTGTTACTTTTTATTGGATTCCATCTCACTGTGGAATTGTCTTTAATGAGCAGGTAGATCAAGCAGCCAAGAGTGCAGCACGCAATGCTGCAGGGACAATTAAACTTAATGTTAAGCTAGATCTACATGAATATTATAAATACTTTGACAAGTTAGCAAAGGATAATTTTGTTGACAAGTTGAAGACCTTAGATATACAATATTCACATAATTGTGTAAAAGCTTGTGACACACTGCATTCGGATATAATAATTAAGAGTTTAAGTCAAATCAAATCCAGATCAATTACGTCTTTGATGTTTAAGATTCGTCTAAATGCTCTCAAAACAAAATTTTGTAAAGATATTATTTGTGTTTGTGGGGAGTCAAATTTCTACGAATCATCTGCTTCTGCACTGTCCTGCCATCAAAGCTCAAATGCTCAAAAATGGAGGCACTGTGTTCAACCTTCGAGATCCGATAACATTACAGAAAATAGTTAATGACCTTGATCTTCTTAAGTTGTTTTCAGAAACTTTGCATTCTAGTTCTGTTGGTATTTTTCTTTGATAGTTGCTGGTAATGTTGAGATCAGTTGTGTTTGTAGAATTCAAAACTTAAGTATGGCATTGATGTTAATTTACTCAAAAACACTCAACACTTAAAAGATCCTCTCACATGCATTTATTTACCTTTTGTTGTTGTCGTTGTTGTCTAATGTCACTTGAGGGTGAAGAGACGTTAAATTAAAGTACTACAACTACCCACACCGAGACGAAGGGCACTAATTCTCACGGGGAGAACACTGATCCTTAATAACGAGGATAAACGTTTTAAGCCGACGCCAAGGCCGCTTACAACGGCTAACCGAGTCATTGCTGGAGCGAGACGGAGAGACTAAGTGTGTGTGTGTGTGAATTCTTTAATTTTTTTTTTGTACATTACAAATGGGATTGTTGACAAGAAAACTATACAGTTCCGGAAGAACACGACCCTATACCGAACCAAAACCTCCCCTAATCCATAGCTTAATCTAAGCCTACTCCTAACTGTACCCTCCCCTAATCCATAGCTTAATCTAAGCCTATTCCTAACTGTACCCTCCCCCTAATCCATAGCTTAATCTAAGCCTACTCCTAACTGTACCCTCCCCCTAATCCATAGCTTAATCTAAGCCTACTCCTAACTGTACCCTCCCCCTAATCCATAGCTTAATCTAAGCCTACTCCTAACTGTACCCTCCCCCTAATCCATAGCTTAATCAAAGCCTACTCCTAACTGTACCCTCCCCCTAATCCATAGCTTAATCTAAGCCTACTCCTAACTGTACCCTCCCCCTAATCCATAGCTTAATCTAAGCCTACTCCTAACTGTACCCTCCCCCTAATCCATAGCTTAATCTAAGCCTACTCTTAACTGTACCCTCCCCCTAATCCATAGCTTAATCTAAGCCTACTGCTAACTGTACCCTCCCCCTAATCCATAGCTTAATCTAAGCCTACTCCTAACTGTACCCTCCCCCTAATCCATAGCTTAATCTAAGCCTACTCCTAACTGTACCCTCCCCCTAATCCATAGCTTAATCTAAGCCTACTCCTAACTGTACCCTCCCCCTAATCCATAGCTTAATCTAAGCCTAATCCTAACTGTACCCTCCCCCTAATCCATAGCTTAATCTAAGCCTACTGCTAACTGTACCCTCCCCCTAATCCATAGCTTAATCTAAGCCTACTCCTAACTGTACCCTCCCCTAATCCTAGCTTAATCTAAGCCTACTGCTAACTGTACCCTCCCCCTAATCCATAGCTTAATCTAAGCCTACTCCTAACTGTACCCTCCCCCTAATCCATAGCTTAATCTAAGCCTAATCCTAACTGTACCCTCCCCCTAATCCATAGCTTAATCTAAGCCTACTCCTAACTGTACCCTCCCCCTAATCCATAGCTTAATCTAAGCCTACTCCGAACTGTACCCTCCCCCTAATCCATAGCTTAATCTAAGCCTACTCCGAACTGTACCCTCCCCCTAATCCATAGCTTAATCTAAGCCTACTCCTAACTGTACCCTCCCCTAATCCATAGCTTAATCTAAGCCTACTCCCAACTGTACCCTCCCCCTAATCCATAGCTTAATCTAAGCCTACTCCTAACTGTACCCTCCCCCTAATCCATAGCTTAATCTAAGCCTACTCCTAACTGTACCCTCCCCCTAATCCATAGCTTAATCTAAGCCTACTCCTAACTGTACCCTCCCCCTAATCCATAGCTTAATCTAAGCCTACTCCTAACTGTACCCTCCTCCTAATCCATAGCTTAATCTAAGCCTACTCCTGACTGTAACCTCCCCCTAATCCATAGCTTAATCTAAGCCTACTCCTAACTGTACCCTCCCCCTAATCCATAGCTTAATCTAAGCCTACTCCTAACTGTACCCTCCCCCTAATCCATAGCTTAATCTAAGCCTACTCCTAACTGTACCCTCCCCCTAATCCATAGCTTAATCTAAGCCTACTCCTAACTGTACCCTCCCCCTAATCCATAGCT
>CM031616.1:4353676-4361176 GCA_018398815.1 Conus ventricosus
CAGCTACGGCGCCAGCAACGGCGACGTTAATGGCCAGGCTGTGAAGATCCCGCCTGATGGGGAGGAAAGGAAAAGGGTTGTAGTATTGGACGGGGTAAGGACTGGGACAACAGTCCGGCACAGCAGGATGGGGAGTGCAGGTGGGATAATTGCAGGCACCTGCGACGATCGCCGGACAGTCAGGGACAAGAATGCCAGCAACTTGCCGTCCACAGCTCCCCGACTACAACGGCCCTGACCCGCCTGGTGTACCGGGCCCCAGGATGGTGGGAATGCGCCCTCACCTGCTACAACACGGAACGACGACAACAACTGCGGCTGGCCACCCCAGCACCTGAACCTCAGGGTCGCAGCACACCGAAACACCGACGACTGCACGACCAAGAGCAAAACGCTCACGAGGGCCGGCTCACCATGTCGACCGAAGTCAGACCAAAGACTGTACGCCCTACTCACAGCACAAACGCTGGCACCCGAACAAGAGCCCAACTGCTCTTCACCAAGGATTTTGACCGAAGTGCTAGCCACCCGGCCCCACCAAACTTTAAAGCCTGATGACTCAGCACTCACTCCTTGCTGAGTTCTGAACTCTACATAAACCGCACGTGAAAGGGGACTCCACACGAACAAAACAGGAGACGGAAGGCTAACCCCCTCTCTCCCCACACTTATCCTTTCCCTGCCTGTGCATGGTAGCAAACGCACACCCAGTATATGAATGGAACATACAGGTATCCAACACACCCACCATCCTTCCTGAACCCAACAACTACCATATATGGCCCGGTAAGCCTACACCCCCATCGTGGAATGATGCTACGAATCCATACAGAGCCGTCGGCGCGTCTGTATGATTTCCACGATCACACAGATCGGTGACACACATTGTGCAGTCATTCTTACTTTGTCTTGAGCTTTCCTTCTCTTCTCCTGACTGGTTGACCACACTTTCTAACAGGACAGGAAAGAAGACCTACGAGTAGACTACAAGGCTGCTCAGGCAACATGTCAGGGTGATGACGCCTTTGCCGAAACCGAAAAGCCCAAGTGGTGCATACTCTCACACCCACCCACCCACCCACCCACCCAGAGAGAGAGAGAGAGAGAGAGAGAGAGAGAGAGAGAGAGAGTTCTTCACTCACTCACACACACTGATGCACAACTCTGTCAATTGATATATCTGTGTCTCTCATTCTCTCTCTCTCTCTCTTTGTAGCAGAGAGAGAGAGAGAGAAAGAGAGAGAGAGAGAGAGAGAGAGAGAGAGAGAGAGAGAGAGAGAGAGAGAGAGAGAGAGAGAGGGAGAGTACGCGCATGAGTGTGTGTGAGTGAGTGAAGAAGACTCTCTCTCTCTCTCTCTCTCTCTCCTCTCTCTCTTTCTCTCTCTCTCTCTCTCTCTCTCTCTCTCTCTCTCTCTCTCTCTCTCTCTCTCTCTTCTTTCTTTCTCTCTCTCTCTCTCTCTCTCTCTCTCTCTCTCTCTCTCTCTCTGTGGGCGCGCGTGCGCGCGCTCGGATGTGTGTATGTGTGTGCGTGCGCGCGCGCGTGTGTGTGCGTGCGTGCGTGCGTGCGTGCGTGCGTGTGTGTGTGTGTGTATGTGCGTGCGTGCGTGCGTGCGTGCGTGCGCATGTGGTGTGTGTGTGTGTGTGTGTGTGTGTGTGTGTGTGTGTGTGTGTGTGTTTGAGTGAGAGAGAGAGAGAGAGAGAGAGAGAGAGAGAGAGAGGAGAGAGAGAGAGAGAGAGAGAGAGAGTGTGTGTGTGTGTGTGTGTGCGTGCGTGCGCGACAGTTAGGGTTAGGGTTAGGGTTAGGGTTAGGGATAGGGTTAGGGTTAGGGTTAGGGATAGGGATAGGGTAGGGTTAGGGTTAGGGTTAGGGTTAGGGATAGGGTTAGGGTTAGGGTTAGGGTTAGCACGCGCAATAGCGGGCCCGCGCAATAGCGGGTCCCCGCAATAGCGGGCCGCGCAATAGCGGGTCCCCGCAATAGCGGGCCGCGCAATGGCGGGCCCGCCCCTGCGTGAGTGTGTGTGTGTGCGTGCGTGAGTGTGTGTGTGTGTGTGTGTGTGTGTGTGTGTGGTGTGTGTGTGTGTGTGTGGTGTGTGCGTGCGTGCGTGCGTGCGTGCGTGCGTGCGTGCGTGTGTGTGTGTGTGTGTGTATGTGTTTGAGGTGTGTGTGTGTGTGGTGTGTGTGTGTGTGTGTGTGTGTGTGTGTGTGTATGTATGTGTGTGTGTGTGTGTGTGTGTGTGTGTGTGTGTGTGTGTGTGTGTGTGTGTGTTTGTTTGAAGACAGCGAACGACGTACCCATGTACATTTATAATCCAAACGGTTCCACGTATATTTTCAACAACATGAATCACATAGTACAAACTCAAACATACTTAGCTCTGGATCAACGAATACAAATCCAACGGCTCCACGTGTTTCCCAAACAACTGGAATTACACAGTGCAGACACTTTAGTTACTCAGTTCTGGCGCACCAAATGTTGCCTTTCCAGTGGTTAATTTCAGCGGAACCAGATATGCCCAGCTATACTTCCCAGCCAGGTGGCGCAGGTACCCTTTGACCAGAACCCGTAGAAAGAACCAGAACCGGGTAGTCCACGCATGCAAGCTTCAACAGGGTGGGACTTAGTGTAAGCACAGGCACCCGACAACTGCTCGGAAGTTTAGTTTAGAGTTTAGAGTTTAATATCACGAATAGTGGATAGACGTTAAATGAAAGACACACACACACACACACACACACACACACACACACACACACACACACACACACACACACACATGTCACATGCTTTCAGTTTTGTTTCTTATGGTTATTTATTGGCTTAAACACAGTGAATGGGATTGTAAATGACGAGGACGAGGAGGAGGACAAGAGAGAGAGAGAGAGAGAGAGAGAGAGAGAGAGAGAGAGAGAGAGAGAGAGAGAGAGAGAGAGAGAGAGAGTTTATTTGTCACAAAACCATTCCCTCTCTGAGCACAAACAAGTAGGGATTTGGGTTGCAAATCTTTGATACGATAATAGAGCAACATCGGACGCTTTGTCGAGATAACAGGACAAACATTTTGCAGCGTGGTCAGTGTTTACACACCACAAACAATGGCAGTGTGAACTGACCTGGGTCGTCGGGAGATTTGAACGCTGTACCCTGAAGCACATAACAGGACAACGTAAAAGATACAAACCCTCCTTCGTCTTCTTTTTCCCGGAAGTAGTGTGTGTGTGTGTGTGTGTGTGAGAGAGAGAGAGAGAGAGAGAGAGAGAGAGAGAGAGAGAGAGAAAGAGCACAACGCAAGCGCCTGTGTGCGGATTGGTCTTGCGAGGCGGAGGGCAAAACAGGTCACAAGTGAACACAAACGATTGTTGCCAAGTGACCAGCCCACACTACACGTTTCGTTCAGGCTTGTCAGGATACGTTTACCGGTCAAGCGTCTGCGATGTTAAAGACGATGACACTGGCCGGTGTTTTTTTTTTTAATGGTTTGTTATTATTATTATTATTATTATTATTATTATTATTATTATTATTACATTATTGCTTAAAAAAATCATTATTATTATCATCATTGTTATATTATTTATTATTATTATTATTATTATTATTATTATTATTATTATTATTATTATTATTATTATTTTTAGGTATGGCGTCACAATCTAATCATCTATTCATTGACGGCGATCACCAGTGTGTTACAGTGACGGGCAACGCAAAAGTTGATAGTTGGATGCTGAACATAAATTTCTGACGAGTGCTTTCAGTGCAGGCTATGCAAGAACTATCAATGAGCATGAATATTGTATTGTATTGCATTGAATTGAATTGTGCTGTATTGTGTTATACTGTATTGTGCTGTATTGTAGTATACTGTATTGTATCGTATTGCATTGAATTGTACTGTATTGTGTTGTGTCGTATTGTGTTGTATTACATTGTAGTTTGTGTGTGTGTTGAATTTGAATTTGTATTCGTCGCAACAGATTGTGTGAAATTCGTAAGGCTGTCTGTCCCCGGGGAAAGCGTGTCACCATGGTGCAGTAACACACACACACACACACACACACACACACACACACACACACACACACACACACACAAACACACACACAGTGTGCGGTCTTAACACACACACACACACACACACACACACACACACACACTGTGTGCTCTTCGTCATCAATAATGTGTCTACATGCAGTGGAGATTCTGTGGATGTTTCACATTCAAACCATCTTTTGTTCGCATTAAAACCTAAAGTTCTCAACCTAAATCTTGCGTAATTTATTCTGTGCCATCTATCTGTTATGACATTCAGAAACTTTTCAGAATGAAACACATTCTTAAATGAGAAAAAACAGCGATATTTTTCTTTACTTTCCATATCTGAGTGCCACTTCTGTTTAAAAGAACAAATAAGCCTGTCTTTAAATTCCGCAATAAACTGTTGCTCATTCCCTACTTCCTGGGCCATCCACACTATTCCAAAACCCTGTTCTGAAAGGACTTTCTTTACTTTATGAGCCCAGTTTTCTTTACCTTTTTCCATTTCTAAAAGCATCATATCATAGGCTTGCCTGCTAAAACGGGACTGGGGTAGCCAAAGAGGGAGAGAGAGAGAGAGTCTGACTGCTTTAAATACACACAAAATCAAACAGACCCCCCCCCCCCCCCCCCCCCAACTGCCATCCCTCCCTTCGACTTGTAAGCTTATGTATGTCTGAAAGTCAGATAAAGTAGGCCTAGGCCCCTACACCTGGCTTGCTTTCGTGCAGACTTTTTTTCCCCACCGTTAGGCCTACAGTCTTTCCTGTGCTGATTGGATTTAGATTGTGAGACGTGATTCAGACGGTAATGAATCAAGAGTTCACAACTACCGTCCTACAAGCGGCTAGTTCGATGGTTTTGAACAATGTTTGCATCAGGAAACAATTATAAAGCCCCAATATAAAAATTCCTGGGATATATTCGATGACGATCACTTACACTGACTAGATCTACTGTTTGTGCTGCTCGAGGAATGGCTGCCATTTTCTGCCTAGGATCTGGTAGCGCTGCGCATTTAAATTATGTAGATTTCTACATCACATAGGCTGAATAATTCGTTTTTGATACAAGAAATAAAAACAATGAATGTACATCGTTTAACGTGCGATTTTTGGGGAGGACTGAAAACCAGGAGAAACAACACTTGGATTACATTTCGTAACTATTAATGAATCGAGAGTCGAAGACGAAGCGGCGCTGAACAGTTTGTCGTCCATGGTATCACAAACTTAACTGAAATGTTAAAAGTGCCAGAAAAACAATAAGCTACAGCAAATTGAACGTAGTTTTGCATTTAGTTTAAGAACAGAATACACTGCAATGTTCATGAAACGGAATGTGGCAAACACATAAGAAAAGCGAGCATGATGAACAGTATGTTCAAAATGGCGATCACGTCACGGGACAGTTTGTGTTTTGTGTGTGTGATAAAACGTATGTTAACCCAGTAGAGAAAGAAGAAACAAATGTTAACTGTTGCTAAATCGCAGGAACAAACACACAGTCACGTAATTCACTTAAAATAATTTAAAAGCGAGCCGACGATTTTTTGCACTTCTGTGTTTTGTCTCAAAAACTCGTTTCCCAACGTTTTCAAAGACAGATAAAATCAACTCGTTTTCAGAATATATGGAACTAATACACCCAACTGTGACTGCGAAAGATACACAAAACTTTATTCTTTATATTGATAGTATCTTTCGATCGTCATGATCTCTGTGTTATTGAGGAAGTCTCCTCAAATGAATGACAACAAACACAAAAAGTCGCAAGAACGCCATCACAGCGCCGATTTGGCGTGCGCTCAAAAGTGCTGTCTTTGCGGTCCGCGTCAGCCTTCCACGGAACCTATATAAAGAGAAATGGCGGCGGTGGCGTCATTCGTGTTTGCATCCAGCGAGCTGTTCACATCGATTGACGTTTAGAGAAATCTGCTTTTTAGATCTACGCTGACATCGCCATGGCTGAAGTTACTGCAGCGTCTGCAACTTCTGCATCGGGGGCTGCTCCTCCAGCAGCGGTCAAAGCGTCGACATCGAAGAAAACGATGAAGCCGAAGAAGCCGGTCCAGCCAGCCGAACATCCAAAGTACCGGGAGATGATCGCGTCTTCCATCAGCGCTCTGAAGGAGAGGAGGGGCTCCTCCCGCCAGGCCATCCTCAAGTACGTCCTGGCGCACTACAAAGTGGGCACCGAGGTGGGCAAGATCAACGCCCGGGTCAAGATGGCCTTGAGAGCTGGCATCAAAAGCGGCAACTTCCGACAGGTGAAGGGCTCCGGGGCTTCCGGCTCGTTCCGGTTGGGCGAGAAACCAAAGGCCACCAAGCAGATGAAACCCAAGCCTGCCGCCAAGAAACCGGCGGCTGCCAAGAAGGCCAAGACTGCTGTCAAGAAGAAAACGGGAATCAAGAGAACGGACAGCAAGAAGTCCAAGCCTGCGGGCAAGCCAAGGAAGACTCCATTCAAGGCGGCAGTGAAGAAGACCAAAGCCAAGATGACCAAGTCTCCTGCCAAAAAAGTGGCCAAGAAGACGGTCAAACCCAAGATCGTCAAGAAAAGCCCGGCCAAGAAGCCCAGCAAAGGCAAGGTGTCTAGGAAGTAAAGAAGGAACCCGCACTGCAGTCGCCCATATAAGAAGGCCCTTTTCAGGGCCACCATAATGTTCCCAAGCGGACTGGTTCTCTCGTTGCATACAGCTTGCTCGATCGCTGTAGTGATCATTCCGGCCCACCCCAAACGGATCACGTGTTCATGTTTAACCCCCGCCCCACCCCCGATCCAATGAGAAGGGCACACCATCTTTTGGATATTGGGAGGGCAGGAGGAAACTACCGTGGCAAACTCGACGCAACCCATAAAGTAACCTTGTTTGCGTTCTCTCCTCCCCCCCCCCCCCCCCCCCCCCCCCCCCCCCCTCCGCGGCAACGCTCGCTCGTAAATAAGCATGCGTGTCCCTTCTGCCTCTACCCCTCCTCGTGTGTTCTTCAATTTAACGCCTTTCCACTTAACGTGCAGACAGATTGTGGTGTGTGTGTGAGCGTGTGCACTCGACGTCGTGCGTGCCCTCACATTGTGGAGAGCAGCTGGAAATACTGAAGGCACGACTGCACTGAACATTCCGTTAGACCTGTCAGAATGTTATACTTTGATTAATAAAGCATCCTTTAACAGTTAGGTTATTGAAAGACGCAGATTGTCAATATTATCACAATTGTATACAACCAAATCCTGACATTCACCCCAAGATTAAATTAGACAAATTCAAAAGTCCGATATCTAGAGAAGTAGTAACCTTAATTCATAGGATGCGTTTGAATTCACTTCGAACCAAATACAGCAAAAATGTTAAATGCGTATGTGGGGAAATTCTTAGTGTAAGTCACCTATTACTAGATTGTCCAAAAGCAAAGCATACAGTGCACAAGGCTGGTACAAATATTTCACATGATAGATCGAC
>CM031616.1:4366176-4368676 GCA_018398815.1 Conus ventricosus
GAAAAAGGTGTCTGTAAGGTCATTTTTACAGCGTACTCTTGCTTTAACCACGGAATACATACTTTTTAATGCCTTAAACATTTTCCCATTTACTCCGTTTTTTCTCAGTATCTCCCATAGTAAATGTCTGTCAACAAGATCAAATGCTTTTTTAAAATCAATGAATGCAATATACAATTTCTGGTTATTAGATAATTGTTTTTTAACTAGGGCAAATAGAGTATAGATATGGTCTATTGTACTGTATTTCTTCCTAAAGCCAGCTTGCATTTCACTAATTATATTATTATTTCTACACACAGGGTTAGACGTTTATTTAGGACGTAACTGTATAACTTCCCACTAATGTTTAAAAGTGAAATGCCCCGATAATTGTCTGGAAGGTTAATATCACCTTTTTTAAGTATCGGTTGTATTAAAGCTTCTGACCAATCACTAGGGAACAGTCCTGAGTCAAACAGTTTGTTAAAGAATACTGTAAGAAAAGGAATAACTCGAGTATCAGCGCATTTAAAGAACTCACTACATAGTCCATCTGGTCCAGCAGCCTTATTATTCTTTAAAGCCCTCAAGGCATCCCTGACTTCACTTTCAGAAATTTCTGTTTCCAGGACAGAAATATCATAATCTTGACTCTCTGTATCTGCATAATTAATGCTTTCATGAAAGTTGTCTAAATCTTGCATAATATAATCAGAATTAAATACTTTACTAAAATGCTGAAACCACTGTTCCTTTGTTATGTCATTGGTAGTTGGAGCAGCTTTGGATACATTTTTTATAGTTTGCCAAAATAGTTTTGGGTCATTTTTGTTATCCTCTAATGCTTTTATTAAACGGTTTCTATGTTCTTGTTGTTTCTCATTTAATAGATGTTTATAATCTCTAAGGAGATTACAATATATCACTCTGAGATCCTCTTTCATCACTACGTTGTTACACTGTTTAAATTGTCGTAGGGCAAATCTGGCTTTCTGTCTTTTTTCCCAACAATCTCGATCAAACCAAGGTTTCTTTCTATCATTGCCACTAGTAATTGTTTTTAGCATACACTGACCTGCTTTGTATAAAGCTTCATTGAATTTACCCAGTGCCAAATTAATGTCTACATCAATTAGATTTAAAGCATCAAGAAAAAGTAATTGTACATCCTGAGAACATAGTTGTGTAATATATTCTGGTTCTTTATCCTTAGTCCATACAAATTTATTTACTTTGCATATTTTCTTTACATTCTTTTCATTTGGATGATGTTTAGCAAGCTGTAGCTCAAAATGAATGGGCATATGTTTTGACTCGATTTTAGACAATACTTTAAGCTTTACACCCAGATGAATAATGGAGCTTGACATTAAAAAATAGTCTATTACACTAGACCCGTTGGGTGCAATATATGTGTAACTGCCATTTACATCACCTGCAAGAAATCCATTGAGAATTACAATATTGAATTGTTCACACACGTCAAGAAGATACTTTCCAAAATCATTGACAATTCTATCTTCAGATACACGTATAAACAGAGATTTAACGTCAGAGTCCTCAGAGAGAGAGAGAGAGAGAGAGAGAGAGAGAGGGAGAGAGAGAGAGATTCTGATTTACTAACAAGATAACAGATAAACATCAAAATGACCCCCCCCCCCCCCCCCCCTCTAATTCCAACTCCTCAAAATATCAAACAAACTAATACAGGAATCCTAGTACTCAGCTATATACTACGATTTCACATAATATAATTTGACAATAACCAGAAAGGAATCATTCATATTTACGAACGAGCACACACACACACACACACACACACACACACACACACACACACACACACACCACACACACACACACACACACACACACACACACACACACACACACACACACACACACACACACACACACACACACACGCGCGCGCGCTACATGTGGCTTTCATTCTTAAGTAGCGAGATGACAAGAGGCGGTCACCAAATATAGTAGGCCTAACAGAAACATAAAGACCAGCCACTGTGGTGAAGTGGTTAGCGTCGCGGACTCCCAGCTAGTGGAAAGTCTGTTCGATTCCCATCAGAGTCATGTGGGATTTTTCTGCCCCGACTGGCTCCTACTCAGAGTTGAACTTGCTACGGGCTGAGTTGGGAAGACTGGGACCACACAGTCGAGTTTCACCCAATTTCCTGACCAACACTGCAGGTGACTGTATCTCTCGGGACTGGTTGACGCCGGGATATATTATGAAAGTAAGCGTAAAGCACAACCCTGTCATATAGTCTCAAACCGGAATGGAAATTCGTAGCATCATCTTAATCATCCTCATTCTCATCGATCGGAAGTAAGGAAAAAAGTCTCAAATTCTGTGGCCCTTAATACCCTGCTCTTGTGGTGACCTCAGTTTCGATGTCCTCTCCACGTCTGTGGCCTTGGTTTGATTCTGTTGGGGTCACCGGTATCGGCCAATTCAAGGGGGCTGTCGTTGGACGGATGTGGTGGTGCCCTCAGGAGG
>CM031616.1:4378676-4386176 GCA_018398815.1 Conus ventricosus
CTAAATATGACAATTGAGTGCAGGGAGTACAATATACACACCTACCCTCTATCTCCCCATTGCAGGGAGTACAATATACACACCTACCCTCTATCTCCCCATTGAGGGAGTACAATATACACACCTACCCTCTATCTCCCCATTGCAGGGAGTACAATATACACACCTACCCTCTATCTCCCCATTGCAGGGAGTACAATATACACACCTACCCTCTATCTCCCCATTTAAGTCGGCTGTTTCATTTAATTCATTCCCCCCCTCCCCCACCCCGTTCTTCCCTTGTCAGTCAGTCTTTTCCAGCTTGCATTCCTTTTTATATAAAGTTCAGATTTTCGCTTGACACTCGCACTCAGATGCTTCCAAAGAGCGTGCTAGGATGCGGGCTGAAAATAAGAGGAATCATCAAAATATTACGAAAGAAGAAGAGATAAACATGAGAGAAAAGAACATCATTGCTTCTGAAGGTCTCTCGGACGACTCCAGACCAACGGCACTTCTTTGGTCAGTTTCTGGGGCCTCGGAAATCCTCAGTCGGACTCCATTCCCAAGGGAACTTTTCGCCGATGTGAGGAATTACAGGCCAACAGAGTCCACCACCGACCTCAGCCTCCGCACCCAGTTACAGCACTGTGTGCAGTCATCAAAGGACACCCGTGACGCCGCCTCAGACATCTCTGGGTAATATTTCACGGCGGATTTGCTGCTCAGCTTCCATGCAGACGTCATTTCCGGACCGGAAGGACTCTGCCTTTGATGATGGCCACTGGTACGCGGCGGTAGATGTCTGGCGGGTACTTCAGCAGATACAATATGGGACAGCTACGTCTGATCTCTCTTTGGAAAGGTTCAGCGTTGCAACAGTGTGGCAACAGAACTGGGCCATGAAATAAACTCCCGGCAAGAAGTTGGATAACGCCAGGACAAGAAGAATGATAGACACCCTTTCTGACTACAAGTGAGTTGTCCTTTCTTCCCCGCTACTCACATATTGCTTTTTTTTCTGCTGTAACTATTTCATCTTCTCATGAAACTGTAATTTTCTGCAAGATGAACATTTTTCTTTCACCTAGATTGTTTGATTTGTTGCTTCATCGACATTTTTGTTAAAACTGGTAGAATGATACTCCTTCTGTTGAATTGAATACTTTCTGCTGAGAAGTCATTTTTTTTTCTTTTCACGAGGAAACCGTTAATATTCATGCTTTATCTCCACGCCATGTTTTAGATACCGTAACCAAGCCTCATATAAAAAAAAAAAGAACCCCAACATTCCAATGTAAGCTTTTGCAGAGCTGAAAAGACTGGGCAAGATTGAAGAGAGTGAATCCTGAAACATGCAGCATGTACAATTCCCATGAAGGAAGCGCCAGTTCTCGGCACTTTGTTTGGGAACATCACACCATGGCTACTAATTTTGCCGACCGCTTGACCAGTCCATCTTGTCCAGGAAAGCCGGCCGCTGGAGCGGATGCCATTTCAGCGATCATGGAGAGTGAGCGCAGGGTCGTCATGCCATGCCTAGGGTCACACGGGTAATTTATGGACATTGGCACCACGCAACAAATCAGATGCTGCGTAATTCCGTGACGTCAGATCTGAGCTTCCACGT
This sequence comes from Conus ventricosus, assembly GCA_018398815.1. NCBI lineage: Eukaryota > Metazoa > Mollusca > Gastropoda > Neogastropoda > Conidae > Conus > Conus ventricosus. The sequence continues at coordinate 4,380,289 of CM031616.1, forward strand.
TTAAAATCAAATGAATTTAAGAGGGGACCGGTTTGCAGGAGCGAATTGAAAGAACGAAACTAGGCAAAGAATTTTCAATAACGTCATTTTGATAAGCATATATGATCAATGTGTCATGTGACTGTCTCTGTTGACCTACATTGTCTCGATTCTGCAGTGATTTGCTCATTCAGGCCAAGCAAAGTGGGTGGAAAGTGACCAAGTGGGCGGAAAGGCGGCCTAGGGTAGAAAGTGCCGTGGGTAGAAAAAAAGCTCGTGGTGGAAAGGTGGTCAAGTGGGTGGAAAGTGACCTAGTGGGTAGAAAGGTGACCTAGTGGTAGAAAGGTGGCCTTGTGGGTGGAAAGGTACCATGGGTGAAAGGGCCAGTGGGTGAAGTGGCCAGTGGGTGAAAGGTAGCCAGTGGTGGAAAGGTACCAGTGGGTGAAAGGTAGCAATGGGTGGAAAGGAGGCCAGTGGGTGGAAGGTAGCAGTGGTGGAAGGTAGCCAGTGGTGGAAAGGTAGCCAGTGGTGGAAGGTGTCATGAGTGGAAGGTAGCCAGTGGTGGAAAGGTGGCAGTGGATGGAAAGGTAGCCATGGGTGGAAAGGTGGCTTGGTGGGTGGAAGGTAGCCAGTGAGTGGAAAGGTGGCCAGTGGGTGGAAAGGTAGCCATGTGGTGGAAAGGTAGCCAGTGGGTGGAAAGGTATGCCAGTGGATGAAAGGGCCCAGAGGGTGGAAAGGTAGCCAGTGGGTGGAAAGGTAGCCAGTGAGTGGAAAGGTAGCCAGTGGGTGAAAGTACGCGTGGGTGGAAAGGGGCCTAGAGGGTGGAAAGGTAGCCAGTGGGTGAAAGGTAGCCAGTGGGTGGAAAGGTAGCCAGTGGGTGGAAAGGTAGCCAGTGGATGGAAAGGGGGCCTAGAGGGTGGAAAGGTAGCCAGTGGGTGGAAAGGTAGTCAGTGGGTGGAAAGATAGTCAGTGGGTGGAAAGGTAGCCCATGGGTGGAAAAGTAGCCAGTGGGTGGAAGATAGCCAGTGGAAGAAGGGTAGCCATGGGTGGAAAGGTAGCCAGTGGGTGGAAAGGTAGCCAGTGAGTGGAAAGGTAGCCAGTGGTGGAAAGGTAGCCAGTGGTGGAAAGGTGGCCAATGGTGGAAAGGTAGCCAGTGGTGGAAAGGTGGCCAATGGGTGGAAAGGTAGCCAGTGAGTGAAAAGGTGGCCTGGTGGTGGAAAGGTAGCCAGTGGGTGGAAAGGTGGCCTAGAGGGTGGAAAGGTAGCCAGTGGGTGGAAAGGTGGCCTAGAGGGTGGAAAGGTGGCCTAGAGGGTGGAACGGTAGCCAGTGGGTGGAAAGGTAGCTAGTGGGTGGAAAGGTAGCGAGTGGAGGAAAGGTAGCCAGTGGGTGGAAAGGTAGCTAGTGAGTGGAAAGGTAGCCAGTGGGTGGAAAGGTGCCTAGTGGGTGGAAAGGTGGCCAGTGGGTGGAAAGGTAGCCAATGGGCGGAAAGGTAGCCAGTGGGTGGAAAGGTAGCTAGTGGGTGTAAAGGTGCCAGTGGGTGGAAAGGTGCCAATGGGTGGAAAGGTGCCAATGGGTGAAAGGTGCCAATGGGTGGAAAGGTAGCCAGTGGGTGGAAAGGTAGCCAGTGGGTAGAAAGGTGGCCAGTGGTGGAAAGGTAGCCAGTGGGTGGAAAGGTAGCCAGTGGGTGGAAAGGTGGCAATGGGTGGAAAGGTGCCATGGGTGGAAAGGTGGCTTAGTGGGTGGAAAGTAGTCAGTGGGTGGAGAGGTAACCAGTTGGTGGAAAGTAGCCGTGGGTGGAAAGGTAGCCAGTGGTGGAAAGGTAGCCGGTGGTGGAAAGGTGCCAGTGGTGGAAAGGAGCCAATAGGCGGAAAGGGTGCCTACAGGGTGGAAAGGTAGCAGTGCGTGGAAAGGTAGCCAGTGAGTGGAAAGGTAGCCAGTGGGTGGAAAGGTAGCTAGTGAGTGGAAAGGTAGCCAGTGGGTGGAAAGGTGGCCTAGTGGGTGGAAAGGTGGCCAGTGGGTGGAAAGGTAGCCAATGGGCGGAAAGGTAGCCAGTGGGTGGAAAGGTAGCTAGTGGGGTGTAAAGGTGACCAGTGGGTGGAAAGGTGGCCAATGGGTGGAAAGGTGGCCAATGGTGAAAGGTGGCCAATGGGTGGAAAAGGTAGCCAGTGGGTGGAAAGGTAGCCAGTGGGTAGAAAGGTGGCCAGTGGGTGGAAAGGTAGCCAGTGGGTGGAAAGGTAGCCAGTGGGTGGAAAGGTGGCCAATGGGTGGAAAGGTGGCCAATGGGTGGAAAGGTGGCTTAGTGGGTGGAAAGGTAGTCAGTGGGTGGAGAGGTAACCAGTTGGTGGAAAGGTAGCCAGTGGGTGGAAAGGTAGCCAGTGGTGGAAAGGTAGCCGGTGGGTGGAAAGGTAGCCAGTGGGTGAAAGGTAGCCAATAGGCGGAAAGGTGGCCTACAGGGTGGAAAGGTAGCAAGTGCGTGGAAAGGTAGCCAGTGAGTGGAAAGGTAGCCAGTGGGTGGAAAGGTAGCCAGTGGTGGAAAGGTGGCCAATGGGTGGAAAGGTAGCCAGTGGGTGGAAAGGTGGTCTAGAGGGTGGAAAGGTAGCCAGTGGGTGGAAAGGTAGTTAGTTGGTGGAAAGGTAGCCAGTGGGTGGAAAGGTAGCCAGTGGGTGGAAAGGTAGCTAGTGAGTGGAAAGGTAGCCAGTGGGTGGAAAGGTGGCCTAGTGGGTGGAAAGGTGGCCTAGAGGGTGGAAAGGTAGCAAGTGGGTGGAAAGGTAGCCAGTGAGTGGAAAGGTAGCCAGTGGGTGGAAAGGTAGCCAGTGGTGGAAAGGTAGCCAATGGGTGGAAAGGTAGCCAGTGGGTGGAAAGGTGGCCTAGAGGGTGGAAAGGTAGCCAGTGGGTGGAAAGGTGGCCTAGAGGGTTGGAAAGGTAGCCAGTGGGTGGAAAGGTGGCCTAGAGGGTGGAAAGGTAGCCAGTGGGTGGAAAGGTAGCTAGTGGGTGGAAAGGTAGCCAGTGGGTGGAAAGGTAGCCGGTGGTGGAAAGGTAGCTAGTGAGTGGAAAGGTAGCCAGTGGGTGAAAGGTGGCCTAGTGGGTGGAGAGGTGGCCAGTGGGTGGAAAGGTAGCAAGGGGTGGAAAGGTAGCCAGTGAGTGGAAAGGTAGCCATTGGGTGGAAAGGTAGCCAGTGGTGGAAAGGTAGCCAATGGGTGGAAAGGTAGCCAGTGGGTGGAAAGGTGGCCTAGAGGGTGGAAAGGTAGCCAGTGGGTGGAAAGGTAGCTAGTTGGTGGAAAGGTAGCCAGTGGGTGGAAAGGTAGCCAGTGGGTGGAAAGGTAGCCAGTGGGTGGAAAGGTAGCTAGTGAGTGGAAAGGTAGCCAGTGGGTGGAAAGGTGGCCAAGTGGGTGGAAAGGTGGCCTAGAGGGTGGAAAGGTAGCAAGTGGGTGGAAAGGTAGCCAGTGAGTGGAAAGGTAGCCAGTGGGTGGAAATGTAGCCAGTGGTGGAAAGGTGGCCAATGGGTGGAAAGGTAGCCAGTGGGTGGAAAGGTGGCCTAGAGGGTGGAAAGGTAGCCAGTGGGTGGAAAGGTGGCCTAGAGGGTGGAAAGGTAGCCAGTGGGTGGAAAGGTGGCCTAGAGGGTGGAAAGGTAGCCAGTGGGTGGAAAGGTAGCTAGTGGTGGAAAGGTAGCCAGTGGGAGGAAAGGTAACCAGTGGGTGGAAAGGTAGCTAGTGAGTGGAAAGGTAGCCAGTGGGTGGAAAGGTGGCCTAGTGGGTGGAAAGGTGGCCAGTGGGTGGAAAGGTAGCCAGTGGGTGGAAAGGTGGCCAATGGGTGGAAAGGTGGACAGTGGGTGGAAAGGTAGGTAGTGGGTGGAAAGGTGGCCAGGGGTGGAAAGGTAGCCAATGTGTGGAAAGGTGGCCAATGGGTGGAAAGGTGGCCAATGGTTAGAAAGGTGGCCAGTGGGTGGAAAGGTAGCCAGTGGGTGGAAAGGTGGCCAGTGGGTGGAAAGGTAGCCATGTGGGTGGAAAGGTAGCCAGTGGGTGGAAAGGTGGACAGTGGGTGGAAAGGTAGGTAGTGGTGGAAAGGTGGCCTAGTGGGTGGAAAGGTAGTCAGTGAGTGGAAAGGTGGCCTAGTGGGTGGAAAGGTAGCCAGTGGGTGGAAAGGTAGCCAGTGGGTGGAAAGGTAGCCAGTGGGTGGAAAGGTAGCCGGTGGGTGGAAAGCTAGCCAGTGGGTGGAAAGGTAGCCAATAGGTGGAAAGGTGGCCTAAAGGGTGGAAAGGTAGCAAGTGGATGGAAAGGTAGCAAGTGAGTGGAAAGGTAGCCAGTGTGTCGAATGGTAGCCAGTGGTGGAAAGGTGGCCAATGGGTGGAAAGGTAGCCAGTGGGTGGAAAGGTGGTCTAGAGGGTGGAAAGGTAGCCAGTGGGTGGAAAGGTAGCTAGTTGGTGGAAACGTAGCCAGTGGGTGGAATGGTAGCCAGTGGGTGGAAAGGTAGCTAGTGAGTGGAAAGGTAGCCAGTGGGTGGAAAGGTGGCATAGTGGGTGGAAAGGTGGCCTGAGGGTGGAAAGGTAGCAAGTGGGTGGAAAGGTAGCCAGTGAGTGGAAAGGTGGCCAATGGGTGGAAAGGTAGCCAGTGGGTGGAAAGGTGGTCTAGAGGGTGGAAAGGTAGCCAGTGGGTGGAAAGGTAGCTAGTGAGTGGAAAGGTAGCCAGTGGGTGGAAAGGTGGTCTAGTGAGTGGAAAGGTGGCCTAGAGGGTGGAAAGGTAGCAAGTGGGTGGAAAGGTAGCCAGTGAGTGGAAAGGTAGCCAGTGGGTGGAAAGGTAGCCAGTGGTGGAAAAGTGGCCAGTGGGTGGAAAGGTAGCCAGTGGGTGGAAAGGTGGCCTAGAGGGTGGAAAGGTAGCCAGTGGGTGGAAGGGTGGCCTAGAGGGTGGAAAGGTAGCCAGTGGTGGAAAGGTGGCCTAGAGGGTGGAAAGGTAGCCAGTGGGTGGAAAGGTAGCTAGTGGGTCAGTGGGTATAAAGGTAGCCGGTGGGTGGAAAGATAGCTAGTGAGTGGAAAGGTAGCCAGTGGGTGGAAAGGTGGCCTAGTGGGTGGAAAGGTGGCCAGTGGGTGGAAAGGTAGCCAGTGGGTGGAAAGGTGGCCAATGGGTGGAAAGGTCGACAGTGGGTGGAAAAGGTAGCTAGTGGGTGGAAAGGTGTCCTGGTGGGTGGAAAGGTGGCCAGTGGGTGGAAAGGTGGCCAATGGGTGGAAAGGTGGCCATTGGGTGGAAAGGTAGCCAGTGGGTGGAAAGTTGGCCAGTGGGTGGAAAGGTTAGCAGTAGGTGGAAAGGTGGCCTAGTGGTGGAAAGGTATCCTGGTTGGTGGAAAGGTGGCCTAGTGGGTGGAAAGGTAGCCAGTGGGTGGAAAGGTAGCCAGTGGGTGGAAAGGTGACCAGTGGGTGGAAGGTGGCCCAGTGGGTGGAAAGGTACTCAGTGGGTGGAAAGGTAGCCAGTGGGTGGAAAGGTGGCCTAGTGGGTGGAAAGGTAGCCAGTGGGTGGAAAGGTAGCCAGTGGGTGGTAAGGTAGCCAGTGGGTGGAAAGGTGGCCTAGTGGGTGGAAAGGTAGCCAGTGGGTGGAAAGGTAGCCAGTGGGTGGAAAGGTGGCCAATGGGTAGAAAGGTAGCCAATGGGTGGAAAGGTAGTCTGTGGGTGTAAAGGTGGCCTAGTGGGTGGAAAGGTAGTCAGTGGGTGTAAAGCTGGCCTAGTGGGTGGAAAGGTAGCCAGTGGGTGGAAAGGTGGCCAATGGGTGGAAAGCTAGCCAGTGGGTGAAAGGTAGCCAGTGGGGGGAAAGGTAGCCGGTGGTGGAAAGGTAGCCAGTGGGTGGAAAGGTAGCCAGTGGGTGGAAAGGTATCCAGTGGGTGGAAAGGTGGCCTAGTGGGTGGAAAGGTAGCCAGTGGGTGGA
>CM031616.1:4391176-4401176 GCA_018398815.1 Conus ventricosus
CACACACGCCCTAAGTAAAACAAACCCTATAGTAAGACAAGGTCTGATTACAGATATTCATCACCTAATACATTTCTTGATTATTAGGGGTACAAGAATTAGTTTCTGTTGGGTTCCTTCTCATTGTGGGATTCAGTTTAATGAGAGAGTAGACAGAGCAGCAAAACGGGGAGCGAAAAATACTAGCGAGTCGGAGGTTATCAGTATCCCATTGTCTATCCGTGAGGGATACAGTCTTCTAGAAAATGCATGCTGGAAACATTTTAGGAAAAAACAACAAAATTCGGGATGTTCTCTTGATACTCGCATAAACCAGCTATTAAAATTTGACACACTTCATTCTTTTCATCAATGTAGTTTGCCGTTTTCTCGGATCATAATTTCGCTAATATATAAGATCAAACTAAACGCTTTTAAGACAAAGTTTTGCAAAAATATAACATGCCTTTGTGGTGAAATGATAAAAAATTCCCACATACGTTTCCACTGCAAACAGTTCAAACCTCATCTACGACCTCTACCGAATTGTTCTCTGGATACAGTTGTTACCGATTTATCACTAATGTGTAAAATTGCTGTTTCATTGCATCAAAGTCCTATTTTTTCTGTTTAGTAAAATGGGAACTAGTGTTTCAGTAACGTCCTTGTTATGACCGGTTATTCTTCGATGTTTTATAGTTATTTATCCATTTTTTACTGTTGCTGTTAATGTTATTCTTATAGATTATGTTCGTCTAATATCACATAATGTGTATAGACGTTAAATTGAAGACCTAACACACACACACACACACACACACACACACACACACACACACACACACACACACACACACGTGTGAAGTAGCGCAGATTTTAAGTACAATACAAAACGAACAAGTACATTTTCAACAAATATGTCTTCTCCAGACGTTATAACAGTAAACTAAAATGCACAAAGCAGTATCCCCTGATCACAGTCAGCACAGCTATTAGGGGATATTGCTTTGTGCATTTTAGCACAGCTGACTGCCATCAGGGGACACTGCTTTGTGCATTTTAGCACAGCTGACTGCCATCAGGGGATATTGCTTTGTGCATTTTAGCATAGCTGACTGCCATCAGGGGACACTGCTTTGTGCATTTTAGCACAGCTGACTGCCATCAGGAGATAGAGCTTTGTGCATTTTATCATAGCTGACTGCCATCAGGGGATATTGCTTTGTGCATTTTAGCATAGCTGACTGCCATCAGGGGACACTGCTTTCTGCATTTTAGCACAGCTGACTGCCATCAAGGGACACTGCTTTGTGCATTTTAGCATAGCTGACTGCCATCAGGGATATTGCTTTGTGCATTTTAGCATAGCTGACTGCCATCAGGGGATATTGCTTTGTGCATTTTAGCATAGCTGACTGCCATCAGGGACACTGCTTTGTGCATTTTAGCACAGCTGACTGCCATCAGGGGACACTGATTTGTGCATTTTAGCATAGCTGACTGCCATCAGGGGACACTGCTTTGTGCATTTTAGCATAGCTGACTGCCATCAGGGAATACTGCCTTGTGCATTTTAGCATAGCTGACTGCCATCGGGGAATACTGCTTTGTGCATTTTAGCATAGCTGTGATCAGGGGTACTGCTTTGTGCATTTTAGCATAGCTGACTGCCATCAGGGAATACTGCTTTGTGCATTTTAGCATAGCTGACTGTCATCAGGGGGTACTGCTTTGTGCATTTTATCATAGCTGACTGCCATCAGGAGATAGAGCTTTGTGCATTTTATCATAGCTGACTGCCATCAGGGGATATTGCTTTGTGCATTTTAGCATAGCTGACTGCCATCAGGGGATATTGCTTTGTGCATTTTAGCATAGCTGACTGCCATCAGGGGATACTGCCTTGTGTATTTTAGCATAGCTGACTGCCATCAGGGAATACTGCTTTGTGCATTTTAGCATAGCTGACTGCCATCAGGGAATACTGCTTTGTGCATTTTAGCATAGCTGATTGTCATCAGGGGGTACTGCTTTGTGCATTTTAGCATAGCTGACTGCCATCGGGAGATAGAGCTTTGTGCATTTTATCATAGCTGACTGCCATCAGGAGATAGATCTTTGTGTATTTTATCATAGCTGACTGCCATCAGGAGATAGAGCTTTGTGCATTTTATCATAGCTGACTGCCATCAGGGGACACTGCTTTGTGCATTTTAGCATAGCTGACTGCCATCAGGGGACACTGCTTTGTGCATTTTAGCATAGCTGACTGCCATAAGTGAATACTGCCTTGTGCATTTTAGCATAGCTGACTGCCATCAGGGAATACTGCTTTGTGCATTTTAGCATAGCTGACTGTCATCAGGGGGTACTGCTTTGTGCATTTCAGCATAGCTGACTGCCATCAGGGAATACTGCCTTGTGCATTTTAGCATAGCTGACTGCCATCAGGGAATACTGCCTTGTGCATTTTAGCATAGCTGACTGCCATATGGGAATATTGCTTGGTGCATTTTAGCATAGCTGACTGCCATCAGGGGAGACTGCTTTGTGCATTTTAGCATAGCTGACTGCCATAAGTGAATACTGCCTTGTGCATTTTAGCATAGCTGGCTGCCATCAGGGAATACTGCTTTGTGCATTTTAGCATAGCTGACTGTCATCAGGGGGTACTGCTTTGTGCATTTCAGCATAGCTGACTGCCATCAGGGAATACTGCCTTGTGCATTTTAGCATAGCTGACTGCCATCAGGGAATACTGCCTTGTGCATTTTAGCATAGCTGACTGCCATATGGGAATATTGCTTGGTGCATTTTAGCATAGCTGACTGCCATCAGGGGATATTGCTTTGTGCATTTTAGCATAGCTGACTGCCATCAGGGGATAGGGCTTTGTGCATTTTAGCATAGCTGACTGCCATCAGGGGATACTGCTTTGTGCATCTTAGCATGGCTAACTGCCATCAGGGGATACTGCTTTGTGCATTTTGGCATAGCTGACTGCTACCAGGGGATACTGGTCTCTGCATTTTAGCATAGCTGACTGCCACCAGGGGATGCCGCTTTGTGCATTTTAGCATAGCTGACTGCCATCAGGGGATATTGCTTTGTGCATTTTAGCATAGCTGACTGCCATCAGGGGATAGAGCCTTGTGCATTTTATCATAGCTGACTGCCATCGGAGGCTAGAGCTTTGTGCATTTCAGCATAGCTGACTGCCACCAGGGGATACTGCTCTGTGCATTTTATCATAGCTAACTGCCACGAGGGGATAGAGCTTTGTGCATTTTAGCATAGCTGACTGTCACCAGGGGATACTGCTCTGTGCATTTTAGCATAGGTGACTGCTATCAGGGGATAGGGCTTTGTGCATTTCAGCATAGCTGACTGCCATCAGGGGATAGGGCTTTGTGCATTTTAGCATAGCTGACTGTCATCAGGGGATAGGGCTTTGTGCATTTTAGCATAGCTGACTGCCATCAGGAGATAGAGCTTTGTGCATTTTAGCATAGCTGACTGCCATCAGGGGATAGAGCTTTGTGCATTTTAGCATAGCTGACTGCCATCAGGGGATAGAGCTTTGTGCATTTTAGCATAGCTGACTGCCACCAGGGGATAGAGCTTTGTGCATTTTAGCATAGCTGACTGCCATCAGGGGATAGAGCTTTGTGCATTTTAGCATAGCTGACTGCCATCAGGGGATACTGATTTGTGCATTTTATAGCATAGCTGACTGCCACCAGGGGATACTGCTTTGTGCATTTGAGCATAGCTGACTGCCATCAGGGGATACCGCTTTGGCATTAGGGTTTACTGTTTGTTACGTCTGAAGAAATATTTGTCAAAAATTTACTTGCCTCCTTTGTATGCGTTTACTTTAGACCTTGTTTTGTGTGTGTATTTGTTATTGTAGCTTTTTTCCGGTAACGCTACAACCTGTTGCATTATCTCTACTCAAGTATCTCCCCCTCCCCCCCTTTTTTATCCTCTAGCGACTCCCATCCCCCGCCGTTAAGATTTTTAAGGGAAAAAAAAGAACACGTACAAAACATGATGAAGGTTACATTTTAATTTGTTTTCATGCCACACTGTTGGCACAAAAACTGAACTGAAATCTTGTGTGTTTCCTTCCTATTGATAGAACCACTCCTCCTTCACTTTCTTCATTCCTCTTGGGTAACACGCTTATCAGTTTTTGCATATATATATATATATATATATATATATATATATATATATATATATATATATATATATATATATATATATATATATATACATACTGAATTATAAACAAAGCTTGCTCTTGTGTCTTAGATTGGAGAAATAGGGGGAGATAAGTATTCATATCTGTAGTGGCTGCATATATGTTAGTGGGTTTTCTCCCCATTGGAGATCGTCTCCCCCTTGGAGACTATAAACTTTCTGAAGGCTCATTTTGAGAAGCATTTATTTTATTTTTCCCCATTCACCCACACAAGCACATACTGCTAGTTAGGCAGAATAATCTGCCACTGCAGATATGAATGCTTATCTCCCCCTATTTCTTCAATCTAAGACATAAGAGCATGCTTTGTTTATAATTGAATATTTTTTTGCAGTCATTGCAACACAAAGCTGCTCTGTAAGTTGCTGGAATGGTGCGGTACTTATCCTAGGAATTTATTAGTTTATTGTATATATATATATATATATATATATATATATATATATATATATATATATATATATATATATATATATAAAATCAGAGTTAAAAAGCCACTCAGGACGTAAAAAGTGCTCAACCATGTAGGGAGCGACATACCAGTTTAAAATAGGATTTTAAAATGGAGAGGTTAAAACCTACAAGCTTGTTTCAAGCGCTTTTAGCTTGAAACAAGCTTGTAGGTTTTAACCTCTCCATTTTAAAATCCTATTTTAAACTGGTATATATATATATATATATATATATATATATATATATATATATATAAACAACGCAGACACACTCCACATGGAAGAAATGTCAATCTGTGCTGTCCAATGTCTCATTTTTACCATTTGCCCGCTTCGAACGTCTGAAATTCGGGCGTGAAAAAAGACTACAAAGTAATTTGACAGTGTGGAACTCGAATTCAAAAGAAGTTTCAAAGTGAGATGACAGCAGGCGGAAATTGAAAGAAATCTTAAAAAGTAAAACCGCCGGATTACAGAGACCAACAAATCACAAGATAAAACACGACGCGTTTCGACCTCTTAGGTCTTCTTCCGGCAAGACAAACAACATTTCAGGACAATGAAAACGAAGATCGAGCAGCCACTACTCTTCTCAAATTCGACGCAACATCATCCGATTTCCCTGTTGAGGGTAACTGGATGACTGTGTCAGCGGGGCTTTTAAAGTCAGAGAACTTTTAACTGATAACTGTCATACAACATAAAATATCCCCCCCCCCCTTTCACAGCACCCCCCCCCCCCCCCCCGCCCGGTACATCACTAACCCCTCAAAATCAGGTAAAGATATGATTCGCACATTGTCACCTTCCAAACACATACACACGCACGCACACAAAACAACCAATTTACTGTGCTCATTTTTTGCCACTGTAGGATACAGTATTGAACTGATACAGTGTTGAACTGATACAGTATTGAATTGATACAGTATTGAACTGAAACAGTATTGAACTGATACAGTATTGAACTGATACAGCATTGAACTGACACAGTATTGAACTGATACAGTATTGAACTGATACAACATTGAACTGATACAGTCTTGAACTGATACAGTATTGAACTGATACAGTATTGAATTGAACTGATACAGTATTGAACTGATACAACATTGAACTGATTACAGTATTGAATTGATACAATATTGAACTGATACAGTATTGAATTGATACAGTATAGAACTGATACAGTATTGAACTGATACAGTACTGAACTGATACAGTATTGAACTGATACAGTATTGAACTGATACAGTATAGAACTGAAACAGTATTGAACTGACACAGTATTGAACTGATACACATTGAACTGATACAGTATTGAACTGATACAGTATAGAACTGATACAGTATTGAACTGACACAGTATTGAACTGATACAGCATTGAACTGATACAGCATTGAACTGAAACAGCATTGAACTGAAACAGTATTGAACTGATACAGTATTGAACTGATACAGTGTTGAACTGATACAGTATTGAACTGATACAGTGTTGAACTGATACAGTATTGAATTGAACTAATACAGTATTGAACTGATACAGTATTGAATTGAACTGATACAGTATTGAACTGATACAACATTGAACTGATACAGTATTGAATTGATACAGTATTGAACTGATACAGTATTGAATTGAAACAGTATAGAACTGATACAGTATTGAACTGATACAGTACTGAACTGATACAGTATTGAACTGATACAGTATTGAACTGATACAGTATAGAACTGACACAGTATTGAACTGCACAGTATTGAACTGATACAGCATTGAACTGATACAGTATTGAACTGATACAGTATAGAACTGATACAGTATTGAACTGACACAGTATTGAACTGATACAGCATTGAACTGATACAAGCATTGAACTGAAACAGCATTGAACTGAAACAGTATTGAACTGATACAGTATTGAACTGATACAGTGTTGAACTGATACAGTATTGAACTGATACAGTGTTGAACTGATACAGTATTGAACTGATGCAGCATTGAACTGGTACAGTATTGAACTGATACACTATTGAACTGATACAGTATTGAACTGATACGTATTGAACTGATACAGTTTGAACTGATACAGTATTGAACTGTACATGATACAGTATTGAACTGATACAGTATTGAACTGATACAGTATTGAACTGATACAGTTTGAACTGATACTGTGTTGAACTGATACAGATTGAACTGATACAGTATTGAACTGATACAGTATTGAACTGATACAGTATTGAACTGATACAGTTGAAGCTGATACTGTATTGAACTGATACAGTATTGAACTGATACAGTATAGAACTGAACAGTATTGAACTGATACAGCATTGAACTGATACTGGTTGAACTGATACAGTATTGAACTGAACAGTATTGAACTGATACAGTATTGAACTGATACAGTAGTTGAACTGATACAGTATTGAAGCCGATACAGTATTGAACTGATACAGTATTGAACTGATACAGTATTGAACTGATACAGTATTGAACTGAACAGTATTGAACTGAATACTGTGTTGAACTGATACGTTTGAACTGATACAGTATTGAACTGATACAGTATTGAACTGAACAGTTGAACTGATACAGTATTGAACTGATACAGTATTGAACTGATACAGTATTGAACTGATACACTGATAGTTGAACTGATACAGTATTGAACTGAACAGATTGAACTGATACAGTTTGAACTGATAACAGTATTGAACTGATACAGTATTGAACTGATACAGTATTGAACTGATACTGTGTTGAACTGATACAGTAGTTGAACTGATACTGTTTGAACTGATACAGTATTGAACTGATACAGTATTGAACTGATACTGTGTTGAACTGGATACTTGTAACATACGGCTATACTGTGTAAACCATGACTGATACCTATGACTTACACATTGATCGTAAGAGATCTGTCGTATTACCTGATAAGATGATTCTGTGTTACTGTGTATGAAGATCTGGGTTTATACCGTATGAACGAGATCTGGTTGACTGTACAAGAAGATACTGTATTGAACCGTGTATTTTTATTACTTCTTTTACTTTTATTGCTGATCTTTTGCAAACTTTGACGGTACTGTGTTGAACAACTATGACCTTGATCAGTATACTGAACCTCTTGTGTACGTATTGAATTACTGGTTTACTGATAGTTTTACTGTACTGTATTCTTTCTATCTCGATGATACATATTGAACTTTATACTGTGTTGAACTGTACAGTATTATCCTGATACTGTGTTATATACGTTTCTGATCAGTATTAAACTATACATATAACTATACACTATACATATACGTACACTATTTAACTATACAGTGACTATAAGTATTGACTGATACCTGTTGAACTGATACAGTATTGAATTGATAATAAATTTAATATAAGATTGAATAACATAATTAACTATACATATTAACTATAAGTATAATGATACATATTGAATATAATATTGAATGACAAGTATTGAACTGATAAATAACGCACGGTTCAGATGATACATAAATAACTGATCAGAGTGAATGATACTGGTTGAAACTGTTACAGTTGAACTGACAATGTTGAACGAAGCATATTGTTAAACTCTTGCTTGTAAACCCCCCCCCCTTCACTCCCTATTTGTAAGAGATCCTGTTTACGTTAAGAGATCTGGTTTACCAGTGTAAGAGATACCTGGGTATACCGTTGTAGAGATCCTGGGTTACCGTGTAAGAGATCCTGGGTTACCTGTAAGAGTCCTGGGTTTACCGTGTAAGAGATCCTGGGTTTACCGTGTTAAGAGATCCTGGGTTTACCGTGTTTTGTTTTCTTTTTCTTTTTCTCGGTTGAATCCTTAGCAAACTTTGACGGGTATGCTGTGTAACACATGACCTTGCTTGTACCCCCCCCCCCCCCCCCCTGTTCGTGAGAATTCCTGGTTTACTGTTGTTTTCTTCTGTTTCTTTTTCTCGGTTGAATCTTTAGCAAACTTTGAAGGGTGTGTACTATCCTGTACTATCCTATCCTATCCTATACTGTGTTATACTTTCTAGTACACTAAACTATACAAAACTATACCATACCATACTACGCTACACTATGCCATTACTATACAGTACTATAATGTATTGTACTATACCATAGTGCAATACAGTATAATTTGATATAATAATATAAATAAATATAATATAATATAATATGATATAATATAATATAATATAATATAATATAATATAATATAATATAATATAATATAATATAATATAATATAATATAATAATAATATGATATGATATAATATGATATGATATGACCGAAGGTGCTGGGGAGGACCCAGAGAAGCACCGCCTTCACCTGACTGCTCTAAAGGCAGGTGAAGGCGGTGCTTCTCTGGGTCCTCCCCAGCACCTTCGGGTGTTTCTTTTTCTTATCATATCATATCATATCATATCATGTCATATCTTCTCTTCTTCTCTGTAATGGCAGCAAGGCTGTCCAAGTACCTGATGGAAAACAAGTACATGGATGTGTCAGTCCAGAAAGGTGGCATCCCAGGCGTGGCTGGCTGTGTAGAACACGCGACAATGATCTGGGACGCAATCCAAAGAGCAAAAACAGAAAAGAGAGACCAGGACGTAGTGTGGCTTGATCTGGCAAACGCATATGGATCTGTACCCCATGAGATGATACAGCTGGCTCTTTAGATGTACCATGTGCCAAAGAACATCCGCGACATGCTCAAGAAGTACTTCTATGGCTTCTCAATGCGGTTCTCTACCACGGAGTACACAACAGACTGGATCAACTTGGAAGTGGGCATTGCAATGGGCTATGCAATTTCCCCAATACTGTTCGTGTTGGCAATGGAAGTCATCTTGAAAGCAGCAACAAGCAACGCAAGACAAACAGACCTTGGCGATGGATACAAGATGCCCCCTCTCAAGGCCTTCATGGATGACACTACAGTGATTTATCCAGAGAAGACGAGACACGTCATGTGCTGGAGAGGCTGGACGACATAGTTGCTTCATCCAGAATGAAGTTCAAGCCAAAGAAATCACGGAGTCTCTCACTGAGGAAAGGAAAGGTGGCCGAATCTGTGGTCTTCAGTGTTGCCAACCAGGCCATTCCAACAGTCACAGAAGAGCCAGTCAAGAGCCTTGGAAGATGGTATGATGATACGCTGAAAGACACACAAAGAGCAAAAGAAACCAAACAGATGACGGAAGAAGGCTTGGAGACCATTGACCAGTGTGGGCTCCCTGGCAAATACAAGATCTGGTGTCTGCAGTTCATGCTGATGC
>CM031616.1:4408676-4411176 GCA_018398815.1 Conus ventricosus
TTAGCAAGACGCTTTATAAATGCTCTGTTATTATTGCTATTATGATTATCATTAATACAATCAACTCAGGAACGAACGCAGACGAAGAAACGCACAAACCAACGAACGAAAGAAGGGAAGAACGTACGACCTAAAAATAATCAACTGTAACCACCCAGCGGGCGAGCCAAATCCCTACGATAAAGGAACACACATACAAGAACAACAAACAAACGTGCAGTTACAACATGGGCACAACTAAACAACTAATGTGAAGATGAACGACACGAATCAGATATGAAATCGAGCGAGGTGAATTAGTAGACGGATGAATCAAGGAATGAGCGAGGTGAATTAGTAGACGGATGAATCAAGGAATGTAACAAACACATCAGTAAAAAAGCCCGATGAGAATAATCAAAGCAACGCGATTTAAGGGATGATATTAAACAACGAAGGAACGAACGAACGAGCAGCCAACCAACCAACCAACCAACCAACGAACAAACAAACAAAGCGGACGAGCAACAAGGTGAACAGCACACAGCCACCCTGTCAACAAACCACCCAGTTTACCAAGAATGAAGTGATGAAAGAGGAAAAAAACGAAGAGTAAACACTTATTAAAATAGTTGTATAAGACTAGTTCTGGAAAAAAATCTTAGGCTGATAGATCAAATCGATTAAAGAAACAGAGAACAAAACTAACTACTTAACTAACCAGCTAAACTAACTAATGACTGAAGAAATGAATAAAAAAGTCAATTAAAAAGATAAAATGTATAAATAAATGGGTAAATAAAAAAACAAATGGATAAATTGAAAAGATAATAGTTTAAAAAGGAATAACAAATAGATAGGTTTTCTAGAAAATAACTGAATTAAATAAAAAAGCAAATAAACGTGAAATAGACTGATTTCTGTTTAGCAGAAACATTTGACACGTTGATTTGTGTGCATGTTGTACGCGTGTTCTATA
The DNA here is from genome assembly GCA_018398815.1 of Conus ventricosus. Classification (NCBI taxonomy): domain Eukaryota; kingdom Metazoa; phylum Mollusca; class Gastropoda; order Neogastropoda; family Conidae; genus Conus; species Conus ventricosus. Next base: position 4,409,635 of record CM031616.1, read on the forward strand.
GAAATCTGTGTATGACACCAATTGGGTTTTCTTTTGCTTTTTTTGTAATTATACAGGCATGGTTTGCTGAGTGCTTTTTATATGTGTATTATGGTATTTTGACATAGTGTTTTTGTGTAAAATACTAGTATAGTGTTACTATGTATCATCATCATCACTCATCACCCATCATCTTCATCATCATATCATCATCATCGTCGTCGTCGTCATTCTTTGTCTTCTTATCATTATTATCTTTATCATCATCAACATCATTTTTTATTATTTATCATCATCACATTGTTATTATTATTATTATTATTATCATCTTTATTATTGTTGTTGTTGTAATCATCATCATCATCATCGTCATCATCACATCATTCACATCATCATCATCACATCATCATCACATCATCATCATCACATCACATCATCTTCATCATCATCATTTTTCACAACTATTTTTATCACTGTAAAACACCTAAAGCATTTCCCTGGATGTGTGCTTTTAAGTATTTATTACTGTAATGATAATATAATAATGATATTTTTTTATTGTTGTTATTGCGCTGTCGTATAGTTGTTGCTGTTATTATTATTCTTAAGAATTCAACCCAAAAAGCTCCGGCTTTTTCTGAATCGTAAATTAATTCACATGGCCGTAAACATTTTAAACAAACAACAAATAAGAAAAATAACAACAAAACATACTGTCATCTCGAAATAAAGACGCATGAAAAAAAATGAATGATTCAATGAAGTAAAAGTACTTGATTAAATTTTTTGTCCATAAAGAATGGGGAGAGTGAGAGAGGAGAGAGGAGAGAGAGAAGAGAGAGAGAGCACATATTTCCGGGAGATAGCCTTTATAAAAATAATTGAACACACAGCGATTCGAATGGAACAAGGGTAATGGATAGTGATCATAATGATGGCGACGGTTACATCGGCTACAACAGTAATAATAGAATGATTTATAATGTAGTATTTAAGAATGAAAAATGTAATAAAATGACAGTACGAAACACAGTGTTCATTTTATGTTGCACTCGCTCGCTGTAAGCATATTAACTTAAAAAGAAAAATAACGAAAGGTAAGACTAACAAAAAAAGAAGAAGAAGAAGAAGAAGAAGAAGAAGAAGAAGAAGAAAAATCAACAATAATAATGATAAACAACAATAATAAGAATGATAATGAGAATAATAACGATGGTCACCCAACCAACCACCACCCACTACTACTGTTACAAATACTTTTACTACTATACTGCTACTAACGATAAATAATAAATTGTAATAATAATGATAACGATAATAATAAATTATGTGATGATGATGATGATGATGATGGTTTATGATGATAAATGTCCTACATATATTTACCGTCTTTATTTATCTTCAGCTGGTCACGGCAGTCCGTAGGAAATGTGACAGTGAATGCGACATGAATTACCCGTCAGCTGAAAAAAAACAACAACAACACAACACTATTTTGCCCTGCTTATACCATACCACCAAAACTGTTTCGACGACTGCTGGGTTTATTTTTTACAAGCAAAA
>CM031616.1:4418676-4421176 GCA_018398815.1 Conus ventricosus
AGCCACCAAGGCAAACAAACAAACTAACAAAAACAAAAAACAACAAAAAACAGACACTGTACAATGGATAATCTGTGTTCACTTCAAACAGTTTTATATTGTCATTACTGATCGCTAAAAAAAAAACAAAAAAAACAGAAAAAGCCTAAAAAACAACAACAAAAACAGACACTGTGGACAATCTGTGTTGTTTACTTCAGACAGTTTTTTTTTTTGCATTGTCGTCACTGGCTGCTAAATGACACCAGAACAGGTGGCATGTTATTCATTCAATAGGAAGAAAAAACGGTGTGGGGGATAAAAAAAAGAGTTGAGAACAGATGACATCGGTAGAAAAAATCCACAGACGACAGAAAAAGAAAAAGAAAATCAAAGAGAAAGACAGAAAAGAATTTTTTTTTTAATTTTCATTTTTATTATTATTATTATTATTATTATTTTTTTTTAGCAAAGAACTTCTTGAAGAAGGGGAGACAGTTTGTGCCGACAAAGTCAAATTAACGGAACTAAAATACACTATTAGGAAACTAGGAAAATATTATCTCTCTCTCTCTGTCTGTCTGCCTCAACACACACACACACACACACCACACACACACACACACACACACACACACATACACACACAACACACACACACACACACAACACACCACACACATACACAAAACACTCTCAACGCAGTAACACACAAAGATTATCGGCCTGTACATACAGACAGGCAGACGCACACCACCATACATGTGCACACATACATACGCACAAGCACGAGCGCCTCCCCCCCTCCCATTTCCCTCTGCACAGCACATACAGGGAGAGATGCCACCTAAATTGTAAATATGAAGGCGATGTGGAAATCTGAACTAAAATCTTCACACACACACACACACACACACCACACACACACACACACAAAATTATCATACATACATTTTAAAAGATAATTGCATTTCGCTTAGACCCAGTAGATGTGCTTTTTTTCGATTGTCCAGTTGCTGGGTGGGCTAGAAACTATATGAACTGAATTGAGACCCCCCCATGCCCCCCGCGAAAAACAAACAACAAACAACCCCCCCCCCCAAAAAAAAAAAAAAAAAATAAAAAAACACCACCCAAAGACAAACAAATACATAAACAGCAAACACATAAAACAACAACAATAGCACCCCACACCCACAAAGAAAGAAACCTCAAACACCCGCTCAACCAAGCGAAAATACGGCACCCTCACATCGACTTACACGGACAACGTGACGCTTTTCCAGTCTTTCATTTCATTGTCATTCAGACTGAAGGCTTGATTCTGCTTTCGTATCCAACAGGTAGCATTTTAGGCCCGTGTCCAAAACCTGATACTACATCTGATGTATCCTCTCCTTTCTTGGGCAGTAGACTAAAAATGTTGTGATCGTCTAGAATGACGAGGGCCTTGATAGAAAGACTCCTGGAGATTGCGGCTATGTATACCTCTCCCAAACCCCCTAAGGACGTGTTCTAGCAGCTTGACAAAAGAGAAGGGTGAATGCGTGTGGATGATCTGAATCCATTAAAGACAGCGAGAAGGGTCATCGTGCACATTTATGGCACTGTTGGGTACAGTGTTGAATTGAAGAAGCGTGCTGTGGAACACGTGTTTGCTTGTAACCACTCTCTTTGTTTGCGTTCCTGAGTTCACTCCAGTGTGTGTGTGTGTGTGTGTGTGTGTGTGTGTGTGTGTGTGTGTGTGCGGTGCGTGCGTGCGTGTGCGTGTGCGTGCGTGCATGCGTGCTCGCGCGCGCGCGCGCGTGTGTGTGTATGCGCGCACATGTGTGTTTGTGTCTGTGTGTGTATGTGTATGTGTTCTTAGCAAACCCGGTTTTGATGAGGTACATACGGGTATCCTATCCCTCAATACAAAATTAAGAGAGGGATTTCCTCACGTACTTTGCCAACAGACACAAGGCATAATGTAAGTGAATATCGTTCACGTATTAATCAACATCAATGAATATGTCATGAAAAGTGTTGCTCTGTTGGAAGCTATTTACAACTTTGTGACTTCAAAAGTATGTTATGATTAATGTTAAAAAAAACAGACTTCAAAAGTATGTTATAGTTAATGTTAAAAAAACAGACTTCAAAAGTATGTTATGATTAATGTTAAAAAAAACAGACTTCAAAAGTATGTTATGATTAATGTTAAAAAAACAGACTTCAAAAGTATGTTATGATTAATGTTAAAAAAAAACAGACTTCAAAGTATGTTATGATTAATGTTAAAAAAAACAGACTTCAAAAGTATGTTATGATTAATGTTAAAAAAAACAGACTTCGAAAGTATGTTATGATTAATGTTAAAAAAAACCCAGACTTCAAAAGTATGTTATGATTAATGTTAAAAAAAAACAGACTTCAAAAGTATGTTATGATTAATGTTAAAAAAACAGACTTCAAAAGTATGTTATGATTAATGTTAAAAAAAAACAGACTTCAAAAGTATGTTATGATTAATGTTAAAAAA
>CM031616.1:4423676-4443676 GCA_018398815.1 Conus ventricosus
TTGTTTTTCTACAATGCTATTTCCTATCTTTCCCATATTTTCATATATTTCGTACTGCTCTTTAAAAATAATCCATTTGCTACATTCACAGCTTTTTATGTAGTTATGTTTCCTACATCTCGAACGATTTCCATTCCCTAACATTTTCCACTTTGTCTTTTTTCCCCCCCATTTCAAACATTTCCTTTTTTTTTTACTCTCTTCATTTTCAATACTTTTCCCATCTCCTACTTCTCCTACATTATCCATGTCCGACCATATTTCCTACTTGATCTACCTTTCCTATATTACTATCAAACAGTGATTTCATTTATAGTCTCGATGTATCCTACATTTCCACCATTTCCACATCCTGTATGTTCCAGGATGTTCCCACCTTTCTGCATTCCCCACTTTTCCTTCCTTTCCCATTTCCCGTATTTGCCTGTTCTTCCTGCTGCCTCTTCTTCCTCGGTCCTCAGCGAAAACTCGGGAAAAAAATCGGTAAGGTTTTTGTGGATGTGGCTGTTCTTAATTAAAGTTGGTAGACGAACATTTTGTAACCGCCGATTCCATGAACACCTTGTTCAGAGATGTTCAGAGATGCGATCTTTGAATTCTTGAAAGAGATTAACATTTTCATCGGATCTGAGATTTTACAGTGGAAAGATTTTTAACAAAGTGTCGGGTGGGTTTATAGAAGATGTGTTTTAAACGGTTGTGTGAATGAATGACTTGTGAGTTGACTTCAACGCGGTGACAGCCCTGATATGGCCTTTTGCGGTCGGCTGGCTATAACCAACATTACCTTACCTTACCTTACCGTGGGATGATGTATAACGACACTAGTGTTCACGTTCCTCTGCCCGTCCGTCTGTACGTCTGTCTGTCTGTCTGTCTGTCCCCCTCTCTCTCTCTCTGCGTCTCTCTCTGTCTCTGTCTCTGTCTCTGTCTCTCTCTCTCTCTCTCTCTCTCTCTCTCCCCCTCTGTGTGTGTGTGTGTGTGTGTGTGTGTGTGTGTGTGTGTGTGTGTGTGTGTGTTGTGTGTGTGTTATCATCCATCCTATCGACACTCTATGGCATATTTCTTTTTCTACGAAGGATGAAGGATGAGATGGGACTTACAACGCTTGCGAAGGCACATTTTATGCGTACATTTGCAGACGAGACCTCGGGGATTAACGTTTCATCGGAAGAAACTGAAGGGATTAGAGCACAGACATTGACCCCAGAGAGTAAATCTCCACCAATCTGACTGTCCCAATTAAACATAGAAACCTGGGTCCTTGGATGAAGGAAAAAAAAACAACTTTATCCAAAGGCTGACCAAGCCCTGTCTTCTCTTAGATTGTCCTACATCAAATTATTTCTTTATATTTTTCTACTGTATCCACAAATTTCTTCCGTCCTGCGTGTCCCGTGCTTTTTCTGCATTTCGTGGATTTTCCAAATTTTCCTGCATGACATAAATTGGACATGGTCGTATATCCGACTTTTCCTCGATAACTTTCCTTCTTAACTTTTATGTTTTTCCTTCATTTTTTTAACTTTTCCTAATGTCCTACGTTTTGGTATATTTTCCTACACTTTTCCATATTTCCTACACTTTTCCTACATGTCTTATTTTCCCTGGATTTTTGTTCACTTTCCCACATTTACTAGATGTTCCTGCATGTCTTGCTGTTCTATATTTTCAAACAGTTTTTGCACATCTACATTTTCCTACATCCGCTAGTTTTCTTACATTTTCCTCCTTATCCTATTTTTTTCTTCTACATTTTCCTACATAGCCTCCTTTTTTTAACATGTCTTATTTTCCCCACCTTTTTCCTGTATGCCTCACTTTTCCTATATTTTTCCAGATGTCCTACACTACATACAGGTTATGGTTGTCCTACATTTTCCTGTGTGTCCCTTTGCATTTTCCCAAATTCCCTAACTTTTTGTACATGCTCTACTTTTCCTGTATTAATATATATGCCTTACTATTCCTATGTTTTCGCACATGTCACACTATTTCTATTTTTTTCACAGTTGTCCAACATTTTCTACATTTCTCTACATGTCCTTTCGCCCTCCCTTCATTTCATCACATTTCCTACTGTTCCTACATTTTTTTGTTTTTCAGTTTACCACATTTCACACTTTCCTTTTGAAGTTTCTCACATTTTCTACATTTTCCATTTCCTAAATCTACCGACATTTCCGACATTTCCTAAATCTACCGACATTTCCTAAATCTACCGACATTTTCCGACATTTCCACTAAATCTACCGACATTTTCCGACAGTTCCTAAATCTACCGACATTTTTCCGATATTTCCTGCTTTTTCCTACCTAACCGGGCCTAGATACTTCCTGTGAGCCTTATCGATGCTGGTTGTGTCTTTGATTAAAAAAAAAATATATGGTCACCATAAACTGTGTTATAGCAGTTTCGGCCATTCCGCCGTTCTCTTTTACTCTGCCTTTTCTTTTGAAATGTTGTTTTGCTGTTTTACACCTTTGTCTGCCTTCAGGATTCATTCACCTCGCCTTGTGAAAGCCTAGAACCTTTCTGTCTGTCTGTCTGACTGTTTGTCTGTCTGTCTGTCTGTCTGCTCTGTCTGACTGTCTGCTGTCTGTCTGTCTGTCTGTCTGCCTGTCTGTCGCCTGTCTGTCTGCCTGTCTGTCTGCTACTCTATCTGTCTGCCTACTCTATCTGTCTGTCCCTCCCGTCTGTCTGTCTGTCTGTCTGTCCTCCGTCTGTCTGTCTGTCTGTCTGTCTGTCTGTCCTGACAGTCTGTCTCTCTTCTTGCCATTGATACCCTGCTAGTGTGTCGTTTCACTGACTTTATTACATATCCTATGTTCCCACACCTCGCATATGTCCTGCGTGTTCTAAATTATTCTGCACTTTATACCTTTTCTTTGGTGTCATGTATTTCCTACATTTCTTAGATTTCCTATTTGTGTTGCATTCTCTGTATTTTTTTCTACATTTCATTCATTTCAATTTCTTCATGGTGTTGCGTTCTCTGAATTTTTTTTCTACATTTCATTCATTTTCTGTAGTCGTGTTTCATTTCCTACTTTCCTGCATTTCACGCTTTTGTACACTACCCGCTTTTATTTTTTTTTATTTTTTTTTTTTATTTTTTTTACATTTCCCCGTGTCTTTTTTTTCTCTCTAATTTTCCGACTTTTTTTGTACATTCTTGTAATTTTTTTTTCGACATGTTTCTTACATTTTCCCACATAATTTGCTTTTATATTTCCCTACATTTCCTGCTATTGTCAGTTTCCGCTGTGTTCTCATGTCGCCTACATTTTCCAACAGTTAATTTCTACTCATTTCTTTTACATTTTCATTCGTTTCTGATGTTTTTTCTGCACCTCCCGACATTGTCTGCTGTATCTTCTTCCCCGTACCTTCTGCTTTCTCACGTGTCCTGTATTTCCCACATTTTCCTGCATCTATTATCTTTTGCTGCATTTTCTACTTTTTTATGTACATTTTCAATTTTTTTCTACGTATTGTGTATTTTGTTATGTTGCCTACTTTTCTACATTTCTTGCTTTTTATTACGCTTCCGTCTCTTTCCTTTGTTTTCTGTATTTTCTGCTCTTCTACTTTATTCCCTTTCTTCGGGGTACATCACCGCCTTTTCCTACATTATGTACTTTTCTACATGCCTTGCATTTTCTGTGTTTCCCACATTTCCTACATATGACTTTCTACATGCCTTGCATTTTCTGTGTTTCCCACATTTCCTACATACTTTTGTTTATTTTCCTAATTTTTCTACAATTTCTTCTTCTCTTCTTTGTTACAACTCCTTGATCACCCTTGATGAGTTTTTTCTATTTGTATGACCGATTTTATGAAAACAAATGCCATCGACAATATACCACGTTCTATATTCAGGCATGATAATGTTACAGACACCAAAATGCACGTTCTTTGTTGTGGTGGAAAGAATAGAAGTGGTGTGTGTGTGTGTGTGTGTGTGTGTGTGTGTGTGTGTGTGTGTGTGTGTGTGTGTGTGTGTGAGAACTGTGTGTGTGTGGTGTGTGTGTGTGTGTGTGTGTGTGTGTGTGTGTGTGTGTGTGTGTGAAGAACAGGTGTGTGTGTGTGTGTGTGTGTGTGTGTGTGTGTGTGTTGTGTGTGTGTGTGTGCGCGTGCGTGCGTGTGTGTGTGTGTGTGTGTGTGTGTGGTGTGTGTGTGTGGTGTGTGTGTGTGTGTGTGTGTGTGTGCGTGCGTGTGTGCGTGCGCGCGCGCGCGCGGGAGTGTGTGTGCTTCTGATTATACGTTAATGTGATTCTTCCTCATCTTAACTCACACCGTCGGTTTCTGTGTAATTTACTTATGCATATGCCAGACAACGACTTTCTGTATCTACGTACGGACAATAATTTTCTCTTCATTCTTTGAGTCCGGAATCTTCAGCATGTATCATCAATCCCTCTGACGCACAATATTCTGCATTTCTACAAAGCGATGACATAAACTTTGAACGTGGGTAAAGATTCTCTATTAAAAAAAATAAGGAAAATCGTCCGTTCACTCACGGAACCACGGTATAAAGTCTCACCGTGACAAGAGCTGGAATCTTCTCTGATGTGCGTTCAGAGAAAAAAGAATCTCCTGTTTGTTCTGGTACTATCAGGATCCTGGCATTAACTGGGCGGGAAGTTATGAAAATAAAAGCTACTCCCTCACGACCCTGAGTCAATACTCACTCAGCTTCGGTCATTTGTCACGTGCATGTAGCCAAGAACGCTGAGGAAGACGAACGCAAAATGAATCTTCTCCCGGATTTCCCTGCTCCGTAGAAGGAAAGTGACAAGATGGATGAATGTGACAGGGATATGGAAAGTGACAAGATGGATGAATGTGAAGGGATATGGAAAGTGACAAGATGGATGAATGTGACAGGGATATGGAAAGTGACAAGATGGATGAATGGGACAGGGATAAGGAAAGTGACAGATGGATGAATGTGACAGGGATATGGAAAGTGACAAGATGGATGAATGGACAGGGATATGGAAAGTGACAAGATGGATGAATGTGACAGGGATATGGAAAGTGACAAGATGGATGAATGTGACAGGGATATGGAAAGTGACAAGATAGATGAATGTGACAGGGATATGGTCAAATTTTTTTAACGATGTGCGAGGTAGCGTCGACTGATATTGAAATGAAATGACAAATGCACATTTTCTTCGTTCATTCACACAAAAAATCGTATGATACGGTCGCAGTAGGTTTGTACTTAAAAAGAATCTGAAAGCAGGCCACTAATCGAATGAATTGTTTTATTCGTTTATGTTGCACACAGTAATTCGTATATAATGTTTGGCACGGTCAGGTATTGTATTAAGTTGGCACGGTCAACATCATTAATGTTGCCGGTGTTAATTCTATTTAATGTTGGCACGGTCAGTTATTCTATTTAATGTTGGCACGGTCAGTTCATTCATTTAATGTTGGCACGGTCAGTTCATTCTTTTAATGTTGGCACGGTCAGTTCATTCTATTTAAGTTGGCACGGTCAGTTTATTCTATTTAATGTTGGCACGGTCAGTTCATTCTATTGTAATGTTGGCACGGTCAGTTCATTCTTTAATGTTGGCACGGTCAGTTCATTCTATTGAATGTTGGCACGGTCAGTTCATTCTATTGAATGTTGGCACGGTCAGTTCATTCTATTGAATGTTGGCACGGTCAGTTCATTCTATTGAATGTTGGCACGGTCAGTTCATTCTATTGAATGTTGGCACTGGTCAGTTCATTCTATTGAATGTTGGCACGGTCAGTTCATTCTATTGAATGTTGGCTGGTCAGTTCATTCTATTGAATGTTGGCACGGTCAGTTCATTCTATTTAAGTTGGCACGGTCAGTTTCATTCTTGTTTGATTCATTTGTTGCATGTGGCAAGTCGTCATCATAGTTCATTCTATTGAATGGCACGGTCAGTTCATTCTATTTAATGTTGGCACGGTCAGTTAGAGGCTCAGCCGCTATTCTGTTTCAAGCAGCACCCAAAGGGGGGAGGAGGGGGGGGGGGGGGGGGAGGCCATCGGATGACCAGAACCGTGCGTTCTCTACTAACTCCACCAGCCCCAAAGTGTTGGGAAAAGTGTTGACAGTTTGTAGCTGTAATCGCTGCATCAAGTGTAGGCCTACAACCAATCGCGAGAGAGTTGATAGAAATCGGCCAGTGGTTTTCGCCCAACACTTACATTAGTATCTAAAAACAAACTAATAAATAAAATTTCAAAATGGAGTGACTGATGGCGGCGAACGAAGCAAAATTTAGAAATAGAGTTTGTTACTTACCGCCAATGACATTGACAAACAAAGCACATGACAAGACACGATGCATTTCAACCACTTGGGTCTTCTTCAGGCGAAAAAATAAATCACATTTAACATTTGGGACAGTACAAACAAAGAACGAAAAATGACTCATCTGTTGTTGTCCATGTGGTGGGGAGAATAGCCGGTAGGCGGAAATGACATGGGGGATTATGGGAGAGAAAAAGGGGGGGGGGGGGGGGGGGGGGTTGCGTAGGGGGAGAGGTGTGTGTGTGATATGATATCGATAGGGTTGTGTGTCTAGTTTATTGGGATGGTGTGATATCTTTGTGATGGTTGTGGTAATGGTGGATTGATAATAATGGTAAGGGGAAAAAAAAAGGGGGGGGGGGGGGTGGAGGGAAACTGAGGAAAAAAAAAAAAAGGTTTAGGTGAATAAAATAAATGATTTCGTTGGGTGATGAAAGAGGTAGTGGTAGTTATGCGTGGGTAGTTGTGAAGGTGTGTGAGTAATGTTAGGGAGGGAAGGGAATGGAAGATAAATGGGTGATAAGGTATGATCGGGGGTGGTGGCGGGGGGTTGAGGTGGGAAAAAAAGGGGGGGGGGATGGCGGGGAGGAGGGTAATGTGTTTGGGGGGGGGGGGGGAGGGGGAAGGGGGGCAAGAGAAGGAGAGCTCATATCTCTTCATCCACTATGGGGTGGGGGGTGGGGGTGGGAGGTTCATATAAATGGTGTTGTTTAGAAAAGTGAACAATGCTGTGGGATGATGTTCATTGCAACAGGTGAAATAATGTGTTGGCATCAATATGCTGATGTTTGTTGAGAGAAGATAGCAGTGATCAATGAAAAACATAACCCCCCATGTCATTTCCGCCTACGGCTATTCTCCCCACCACATGGACAACAACAGATGAGTCATTTTTCGTTCTTTGTTTGTACTGTCCCAAATGTTAAATGTGATTTATTTTTTCGCCTGAAGAAGACCCAAGTGGTTGAAATGCATCGTGTCTTGTCATGTGCTTTGTTTGTCAATGTCATTGGCGGTAAGTAACAAACTCTATTTCTAATTTTTTTTAAATAAATAAAAACAAAACGAAACAACAAACAAAAAAAAAAAACCCAAGAAAAAAACAAAACCCCCCCCAAAAAAAAACCGAACAACAACAAAAACAACAGAAACAAAACAATACAAAACAAAATCACCGTGCTTTACCTACTAACTCAACCAAGCCCCAAGTTTGGATGGTTTCAGTCTGTAAACGCCACACAAAGTGTACAACCAATCGCGAGAAAGTTTACATAATTCGGTTGGTAGTTTTCGCTCGACACCTACGTTAATATCTATCTATCTATCTATTATCTATCAATATATCTGTCTATAAAGGAAAAAAAAGACAGAGGTGAAAAAGAAAGATACATATTTAAAAACAACCCAGTCTGATTTCGCTCCTTTCGGTTTCAAATCACTTCCCTTTGATTGCAACAAAAGAAGTTGAATGGTATTTGTTACGGAGAGAGGCGAGGAAGAAAATCTGGTCAAGTTATGTGCCGTTCTTTCTTTCTTTCTTTTTTTCTTTCTCTCTCCCCCCCCCCCCCCCCCCCCCCCGCCAGTGAATAAAGAAATAAACAGTAACGTCTGCTAATAGGTAAATATTCTGCGCGGAATTTCCTCCCCTGTTTTCGTACTGGAAGAGAGCAGAGAAGGACTGGAAAACATTCAACGTTTTTAATGTTGTTGTCAAAAACGTTATTGATAGTTCTGTCGACAACACAATTTACAATTATAACCATTATTATTAATATCAAAAACACCTATTGTTATAATCCTGCAAAATCAACCTTTTTCTTTCTGCGCCGAACTTGAGAAGATAATGGTGCTCGTCCTTCGTTTCATTGTCCTAAATGTTGTTTGTTTTTGCTTGGAGAAGACCCAAGAGGTCGAAATGCGTTGTGTTTTGTTCTGTAATCTGTGTGTTGTGATCGTCTGGACGGAACTAATACCCCTCTTTGAAATTGCTTCATTTTCCGCCCTCAGTCACCTCGTTTTGAGACTAACAACAATGCCGTTATTGTTATATCATTATCAACAACCTAGTTCTGTTGTTGCGTTATTGTTTTCAAATCATATGTCACGATTATCATCATTTTTTTTGTAATATTATATATTATTATGATAATTATCATTATTATTGTTCTCATTGTCTTATTATTGTTAACAACACTTGTCGTGAATTCATATCATTAGCATCATTACATTGCTGTTGTTGTTGATGTGATGATTGATGATTGATGATGATGATGATGATGGTGATTACTGCTGCTACTTATACTACTATTTTCATTATTATTGTCAACAAATGGGTAGTTATAACTATTGCTATTCTTAGCAACACATCATTTTAAGTATTGTTATTGTCAGCAACGCATGTTGCTTTTACAAATATTTATCTTGATTCTTATTATTGTCAACAACACAGGTCACTATTAGTTTTATCGGTGGCAATACATGTCATTATGTAGATGATGAATTTTGTCATTATTTACGTCAATGATACTCGTCGCTATTATTTCTTTTCTATATTTATCTTGTAAACTACACACTAATCATGTTTTCAATATTTTGTTGTTAGTATTATTGTTGACAACACGTGTTACTAATTTTGTTAATTACACATGATAGTGTTGTTGTAAAAAAATATATGTTATTATTGTAACTATCAAAAGCACACGATATAATAAAAATAATAATAAAAATAATATAATAATAATAATATATCATTATCATTACAATCATAATCAATATTCACCAAAAAATGTTGAAATCATTTTTGTCAAAGACACATTTTTCCCTCAATAACACATATTTTCATTGTGAAAAATGCTTGTTGTTATATTGTCAACAACGCATATGATTGTTATTGTCAACAATACATCATCATCATCATCATCATCATCATCATCATCATCATCATCATCATCATCATCATCATCATCTTCATTCGTACTCTTCTTCTCACCATCAATACTATTATTGTGATATATTAATGATGATAAAAATAACAAGAATGATAGAAATATAATGATAACAACAACAACAACAAAAACAATAATATAATAATAATAATATATAATAATAATAATGATAATGATATAATAATAATGATAAACATGTTATGGTTGTTACTGTCAACATCTATCGTTACTACCATCAAGGACAAATTTTTCATCTGCCAGAGTTTGTGTTGCCTTGCTGGCTGACATCTAGACATTTTCTCTAATGTTCTGTGCTTGAGATGCGAAAATCCGACTTGGAGAGGGATGGGCACCGCCACGTTAGGTTCGACTTTCCCAAGACACGCCGCGTGACCGAACAGACTGGACAGAGAAACCAGTGGGACAGAGACCCACGCATTGGAGCACAGACCCACGCATTGGAGCACAGACCCACGCATTGGAGCAGCAGACCCCGCACTGGAGCAGAGACCACTCATTGGAGCAGAGACCCACGCATTGGACCAGAGACCCACGCATTGGAGCAGAGACCACGCATTGGAGCAGAGACCCACGCACTGGAGCAGAGACCCACGCACTGGAGCAGAGACCCACGCATTGGAGCAGAGACCCACGCATTGGAGCAGAGACCCACGCACTGGAGCAGAGACCCACTCATTGGAGCAGAGACCCACGCATTGGAGCAGAGACCCACGCATTGGAGCAGAGACCACGCATTGGACCAGAGACCCACGCACTGGAGCAGAGACCCACGCACTGGAGCAGAGACCCACGCATTGGACCAGAGACCCACGCATTGGAGCAGAGACCCACGCATTGGAGCAGAGACCCACGCATGGAGCAGAGACCCACTCATTGGAGCAGAGACCCACGCATTGGAGCAGAGACCCACGCATTGGAGCAGAGACCCACGCATTGGACAGAGACCCAGCATTGGAGGAGACCCACGCATGGAGCAGAGACCACGCATTGGAGCAGAGACCACGCATGGACCAGAGACCACGATTGGACAGAGACCAGATTGGAGCACGACCCACGCATTGGAGCAGAGACCACGCATTGGAGACAGACCCACGCATTGGACCAGAGACCCACGCATTGGAGCAGAGACCCACGCATTGGAGTAGAAGTGACAGAGCTGGAGAAACCTGATGGTCAGTTCTTCAGTGTTGCTTCTGAGTATAGGAGAGGAGGCGGAGGAGGAGGAGGAGGAGGAGCGAGGAGAAAGGAGATGAGAGAAAGAAGAAGATGGTGAAGGTAGAAGAAAAGGAGGAGGAGGAGGCGGAGGAGGAGGAGGAGGAGAAGAAGGAGCAGAGAAGAAGAAGAAGAAAGAAAAAGAAGAGAAGAGAGTTAGATGAAGAAGAAATAGAAGAAGAAGAAGGAGAGAAGAAGAGGGAGAAGAAGAAAAGAAGGAGAAGGAAAAAGAGAAGGCAGAAGAAGAAGGAGGAGGAGGAGGAGGAGGAGGAGGAGGAGGAGGAGGAGGAGGAGAAGAAGAAGAAAAAGAAGAAGAAGAAGAAGAAGAAGAAGAAGAAGAGAAGAAGAAGAGAGAGAAGAAGAAGAAGAAAAAGAAGAAGAAGAAGAAGAAGAAGAAGAAAGAAGAAGATGATGGATGATGAAGAAAGATGATGATGAAGAAGAAGAAGAAGAAGAAGAAGAAGAAGAAGAGAAGAAAAGAAGGAAGAAGAAGAAGGAAGGAGAGAAGGAAAAGAAGAAGAAGAAGGAGGAGGAGGAGGAGGAGTTAAGAGAGAGAAGGAGAAGAAGAAGAAGGAAAAGAAGAAGAAGCAAAGAATGTGGGGAGAACTTGTTTGTTCCATGCTTGCGCATGTGTGTGTGTGTGGTGTGTGTGTGTGTGTGTGTGTGTGTGTGTGTGTGTGTGTGTGTGTGTGTGTGTGTGTGTGTGTGTGTGTGTGTGTTTGTGTGTGTGTTTGTGTGTGTGTGTGTGTGTGTGGTGTGTGTGGTGTGTGTGTGTGTGTGTGTGTGCGTGCGCGTGCGTGCGTGCGTGCGTGTTCTAAAAAAAGCTATTAAGAGGGGATTTCTCCACGCAGACGTTTTCAAGAGACAGCTCCCTTGACGCCGTGAGATCTTTTACCTGCGTTAAACGCATGCTGCTGGCTGGGTTCTAAGTGTAATGTCTTATCCCAAAGACTTGGAATCCGACCAACAATAAAGGTCTGGTGGAAAGAGGGAGAAAAATATAACACCTCAAAGCGAAACACCTGTTTGTGACAGATCGGAACCACGGGACTGGGTCCTCTCTTTCAGGAGACGGGTGCTATATCCACTGGGCCAGTGTTCACACTGTTCAGAATTTTTCCACAAATGCATGTCACAAGAAACCACTGGGCCCAGTGTTCACACTGTTTAGAATTTTGCCACAAATGCATGTCACAAGAAAGTCACGTGAATTCTCTCACTGAAGAGGTGAGCGCAAGTCCCGTTTACACATTATTTTGCATTTTACCACATATGCACGTCTCAAGAGAAAGACGCTGGGATTCTTTCATTGGAAAGGCGAGTGCAGTATTCAGTAGGCCCCATTTATACCGTATGTCACAAGTGTAAATCATTTGGATTCTGTCTCTGAGAAGGCGAGGGCAATGTCCAATGGATCCATTTTCAGGTCGTTTTGTATTTTACTGCAAATGTCATCTCACAAGGCAAATCACTCGGGTTTCTCTCTCTCTTAGAAGGCGATGGACCCATTTTCACGCGTTTTCGTATTTTTATTTTGACTAAGATGTCATCTCACAAGGCAAATCACTCGGGTTCTCTCTCTCTTAGAAGGCGATGGACCCATTTTCACGTCGTTTTGTATTTTATTCAATGTCATCTCACAAGGCAAATCACTCGGTTCTCTCTCTTAGAAGGCGATGGACCCATTTTTCACGTCGTTTTTGTATTTTATCAGATGTCATCTCACAAGGCAAATCACTCGGGTTTCTCTCATTTCGCAGCGAGTGCAATGGCACTGGGCTTTTTCTGAATTTTTTATTTTAACCACAGTTCATGTCCAAGGCAAATCACTTCGTTCTCTTTGATCTCTCTCTGTGGAAGGCGAGTGTATCCTCATGGTTCAAATGTCTGTAGTTTGTATTTTATCACAGATGTATGTCCAAGGTAAATCATATGGTTCTCTCTCTTAGCAGGCGATTGCCCGCATGTTATTACTGGTCTTCTGGTATTTTTGTATATTTTACACAGAATGCATTTACAAGGAAAACACGTTTGCTTCAGTTTGCTAACCTTTGATACACGATTTTTCAATACGAATGTATTATTAACCACGTTCAGTCCAAAAATCACTTCGATTCTCTTCGATTCTCTCTCGTGGAGGGCGAGTGTCATATCCTCCACTAGGCCAAAAGTTGTCTGTAGTTTGTATTTACCACAGATGTATGTCTCAAGGTAAATCATATGGATTCTCTCTCTTAGCAGGCGATTGCCCGTCAATGTGTATGTACTGGGCTCCATTTTCTGAGTATTTTTGCATATTTTACCACAAATGCATTTCACAAGTGAATCACGTTTGCTTTCAGTTTGTTCTTAAACCTTTTGATACCGAATTCTGTTCAAAATCACGAAAGTGTATACAGTCAATTAAGTTTAATAATAAATCGCACTTTATATTTTCGGCTATGAATATCATCAACTTTCCCTCAAAGGCCGCCACTTTGTATCTGCGAAGCATTTATTCCAAATAGTCATAGAGACATACGCAATTAAAAACAACAATTAATCAAATAAATATTTATTTCAATGGCAAAGCCGGAATGTGTGTGTGTGTGTGTGTGTGTGTGTGTGTGTGCGTGCGTGGTGCGTGCGTGCGTGCGTGCGTGCGTGCGTGCGTGGCGTGCTGTGCGTGGTGTCTGTGTGTGTGTGTGTGTGTGTGTGTGAGTGTGTGTGTGTGACGTGTGTGTGTGTGTGTGTGTGTGTGTGTGTGTGTGTGTGTGTGTGTGTGTGTGCGCGCGCGCAAGCAAGCAAGCGTATCTGAGCCAGCGCGAGCCCTGCGCGTTGTTTTCGCTTGTTACTCCGCTTGATGCTCCGTTTTGCTGGTGCCTTTTTCCGCTTTTGTCGGCGCCACAATCGTCCAAAGACATAAAAACAACATCAAGAACACAGCCGAAGAAAGAGCAGATCTTGTTCGAGTCCCAGACAACCCCTCACAATAGCAACCGGTGAAGGAGAACGGAGTTATTGCCCGCGGGAGGCGGACCTGAAGATGGCGGCAGCCCCCTCTGGAGAGACTAAGCACTAACTCAAATCCCCACCCTGCGCCGCTTCAGTGAGGCTCGACAATCGATGTCACAGGAAGACAAAGACTTTAAAGGAACCGATACATAACAAAGTGGCGCGTATTTCCCTGAGTGAGCAGAATCCTTCAAAGCCGGAATTTTGGAAATGTGTTTTTATTATCTTGTTTTATCGCGTGTTTTTTTCAGTGTCACTTTCGCATTCACAAGGGCGTATCAAATCCTTAGAGCACAGAGTCTGAAAACTGCGTTTATAACAAAACAACAATCAGATGACGTCACTGTCTGTGATGCACGTGTGGATGACAAGGAAAAGGCGGAAAAAAAAAGATAATTTGAAAGGATTTCATCAGGTTTTCTCAAGAAACATGACAGACAAAAAAATGCCTCGTTGGATGGTGAGGTGGATTTTAAAGGTAAAGAAATGGGAATCTGCTTTTTGTCTCTCTCTTGTTTCATTATCTGTCTGTCAGTGTCTGTCTGTCTGTCTGTCTGTCTGTCTCTCTCCTCAAAGTTTGCAAAAATGCAACAACATTCCAATAAACTCGGGAACTCTCTTAAACGGGGTTGCAACTAATAAGCATGTGCATTGTACTTCAGTTAACAAATTCTGCTGAGACTGACATGTGCACAATGATATCTTTCCTTATCGTGTACATCTCTATTATTGAATGTATCTATAATTCTTGTGTGTGTGTGTGTGTGTGTGTGTGTGTGTGTGTGTGTGTGTGTTGTGTGTGTGCGTCGTGGTGGTGTGTGTGTGTGTGTGTGTGTGTGTGTGCGTGCGTGCGTGTGTGTGTGTGTGTGTGTGTGTGTGTGTGTGTGTGTGTGTGTGTGTGTGTGTGTGTGTGTGTTGTGTGTGTGGCGTATGGTGTGTGTGTGTGTGAAACTGCGGAGCTTCCTTTGCCAATTTTGAAGGGTATGTAAAAGTCGGGTTACTCGATTTGTCCATTTCTGTAAACTTTCTTGAGATTGGTTAAAACGTTTGGATACTGGTTGTCTGTCTCTGCAACGTCATGTTAGATTCTTTTGGACATGAACGCCGACTTCCCGGAAAACTGTTCGCTACACTGTTCAAACGTTTATTGCGTGAAACGACGGATGTCTTCTGTTGATTCTTGACGTTGTTATGAACGCTTTCAAAATAAGGTGACTGCAGAAAGAGAAATGAATGTACATCCAGACGGAAAGAAGGAGCAAAAGCTTTGTAATTTGTTTGTTCTTTGGCTCGAAGGTACTGTATTTTTTTCTTTTCAATCTGTTGTTATCAACGGTTTTGTAGTTTTGAACGAAACTTTGCTGAAAAAAGTGGTCATAAACTAAACACAACGAGGTGATCGAGCTACTCCCTCCCTCCCTCCCTAACTCCCCCTCCTCTTTGTTTTTAGCCAATGTGTGATTAAAAAGGAAAAAAAAAAAACAATCTGTAAAATTCTGACAAACAATAAAGACGTTTTACTTTTAAGCGTACGAGAAATATACAAACGACTGGAAGTGCGTAAAATGGGGTGACAAAAAATGAAATGAGAAACGCTACATCAAAATGGATACCAGCCAAAAACGGGGTAATGATCTGAGTGATCAAAAAATTAATAATAAAAAAACAACAACAACAACAACAACAAATAAACAAACACACAACGAACGCTAATAAACTATTCCACGAAGCTTCGAATTTTTTCTTTTTGTTCAATAAATTTTTGCGATTGAAATCAGTAACCTGCCATTCGACTCTGAACCTGAGTTTTCAATTCACCAACGGCAGAAAGACGGACCAGTGGAATTAAAAGTGAGTGGTTGAAAAAAAAAGAGCTGATGGTTGAAAAGGAAAGCTGACTGGACGAACGAAAGGCTGATTGGCTGGAGGGATGAAAGCTGATTGGTCGAAGAAAGGTTGACTGGTTGAAGGAATGACCGATAGTTGAAGGGAAGGTTGATGGTTGAGGGCTGAATGGAGCTGACTGTTGTGAAGGAAAGTTGATGGATGAAGGAATGACCTGACTGTTGAAGAAAGGTTGACTGGAAGGAGAAAAAGCTTGCTATTAAGGAAAGTGGGGAAGGAAATTGAAACAGGGCTGCAGCGTTAGCTGAACAAAAAGCCGAAATCGAACACACACACACACACACATACAAAACGGAGCAACAAACGTAATGTCACTGATACCCAATACAAAATCAGACGAGTAATCTTTATAACAGCCCATTCTTCGGAGGTCGACGGACATAGTCATGCACCAAACACTGCTCCCAGATATCAGTCTCCGTGTTATGGACAATATATAATTGAAAATTCACAAAACACTCTCGACATCACAGCCCCATGTCACAAACACCAGCATAACAGCCACCATGTCACAAACACCACGCATAACAGCACCATGTCACAAACACCAGCCATAACAGCCACCATGTCACAAACACCAGCCCTAACAGCCACCATGTCACAAACACCAGCATAACAGCCACCATGTCACAAACACCAGTCATAACAGCCACCATGTCACAAACACCAGCCCATAACAGCCACATGTCACAAACACCAGTCATAACAGCCACCATGTCACAAACACCAGCCATAACAGCCACCATGTCACAAACACCAGCCATAACAGCCACCATGTCACAAACACCAGCCTAACAGCCACCATGTCACAAACCCAGCTACAGCCACCTGTCACAACCCATAACAGCCACCATGTCACAAACACCAGCCCTAACAGCCACCATGTCACAAACACCAGTCATAACAGCCACCATGTCACAAACACCAGCCCTAACAGCCACCATGTCACAAACACCAGCCCTAACAGCCACCATGTCACAAACACCAGCCCTAACAGCCACCATGTCACAAACACCAGCCCTAACAGCCACCATGTCACAAACACCAGCCCTAACAGCACCATGTCACAAACACCAGCCTCAACAGCCACCATGTCACAAACACCAGCCCTAACAGCCACATGTCACAAACATCAGATAAAGAAAGCAGTACAGCTAGAGTATGGTGACTGAAACTGAAGCTGTACCAGAAAGCCCTTACAGAACCCCCCTGCCCGCCCTTTCCCCCCCTCCTTCTTCTTTGAATGAATAGCATGCTAGCGATGCTGTTGTAATCAAGTGATTAGATGGTGAGATTTTGAATCACAGGAGTGGGCGTTAGTTGTCCATTCTGCAGAGGTATTAACCAGCACGGCGTTTTGCATGTATTTGGGGGGGGGGGGGGGGGCACTGATATTAAGAAAAAGTATACATCGGACACTTAAAAACAACAACAACAACCAACCGACCAACCACACGACTGGGTGGGATAAATCAAAAGAAGAGCACTTTCCTCGTGTAAACAACTATATCCATGTCACTCATTGCTCAAGTTTGTCAAAAGAGAGATAAATCGCGTGCTGTCAATTGGCGATCAGTGTTGTTCTTATTCAACAAACTAAGACAATTGCACGCTGGAAGCGGATCTTACGATATTATCACTTAAATGGTGCTGTCACTGGCACTAAACAAATACCCGAAATGACATCGGAGAGACACACGCAGACATGAAAGACGAAATCCAACAACAAGCGTCGCCATCTTTTTTTCCCCCGCTCTGCAAACAGCTCCGATGGGCCGCAACAGAACGTTTTGAACGCTCGCGGCATACCAGTCGTCTATGCACACAGAGCGCAACAGAACGTTTTGAACGCTGGCGGCATACCTGTCGTCTGTGCAGACAGAGCGCAACAGAACGTTTTGAACTCTCGCGGAATCCCTGTCGTCTGTGCAGACAGAGCGCAACAGAACGTTTTGAACGCTCGCGGCATACCAGTCGTCTGTGCAGACAGAGCGCCATGTTGCTACAGAGCGGTTGCCAGCCTGACCAGCCCATGGCTGGCTTCTAAGAGAGAACTACCACCACCACCACCATCCCGGTCCCCCTGCGCTGCTTCTGCAAATTGCCAGACTATGCCTTAAAGATACCTACGCTACTAGGTATGATTTCTTTTCTGCTTTCACAGGAGATATACTGTTTTTGTCTGTATTTTCCTGTGTTTTTTTTCTTTCGAATTCTTTTCAAACATAACTGACTTGTCCCTGTGCCTTCGTTGACTGAGACAGAAGCAGCCCCCCTCCCCTTTCCCTCAAATAAACCAAAACGAAACGAAACAAGACAACCTCTTCGTCCTTTCTGAAAAAGAAACAGAAAGCACCACCGTTTCCACCACCACACACCACTACCACCACCCCACTACCCACCCACCATCACCCACACTACACAAAAAACCAAAAAACAAACAAAAATGAAGCAACGGTACGACATATATAACCAAGGAAAGATTTCCCCAAATAAACATGTTTAACGATGTCATTTTTGTTGTTGTTGTAGAAATTTCTTTGACCAGAGCAACATTGATGGTAACACTTATTTTCGGAACTAACACCCATTTGCTTTTAATCCTGACAGCATACAAAAAAGGCTGGCTATGAGTTTATAAATTCATTTATTGACCACATAATAATCTTCTCTCCCTTCTCCTCTCTCTCTCTCTCTCTCTTCTCTCTCTCTCTCTAACTTCTTTTTTTTTCCTGTATTCATCTTTCTTTTCATTCATTCATCAATTAAAAAAAACGAAGCTTTATTATCAAAAGCCAATCATGAACGAAGAATGAAGGAGGTGATGGTAGTGGGGATAAAGCGGGAGGGGGGAAGGGGGTACCGAGGTGGGAGGATATTGGGGATAGAAGATTAACTGAGACGGTAGGGGGTTGCTCTCTCTCTCCCTTCTCTCTCTCTCTCTCTCTCTCTCAAGGTGGGAGGTGGGAAGGGGTAAAGGAGGGAGAAGAGCCAATGAATAAGCAGGGAAAGTGTGAGGGTGCAAGGCACATGAACTTCCAGTGGCCTCGTTGGCTGAGAATTTGTGGCCTGTCTGCTGTATGTTCAGACAAGAAAGTGTCGTTGTCTAAACTAAAAGCGAACAAAACAAACAAACAAACAAACAAAAACAAAACAGAAAAAAGAAAAAAAGAAAGAAAAAAAAAGCGAAAATAAACAAACAACCACACCCGATCCTACATATTGGCTACTCAAGAAAGTAAACGAAATAGCTCAGTTGGTAGAGCGCCGGACTCGTGATCCTGGGGTTGCGGGTTCGAATTTCGGTACAGGGGGATTTTTCTCTCGGTGTTAACATTGGTTCTGACTCCATTCCCCATACAGTCCTTCGAAAGAGACTATAAACCGAGGTTCCGTTGTGAACCCACGCATAACATCTTGCACACACGTAAAATACCATCGCCAACTTTCGGAAGAGAGGCCAGTTTGGCCGTTGGTATAGATGACACGTTACACATAGCTTGCACCTTCCCCGAAGATGGAGTGTGGCTGTCTTAATGGCGGGATAAAAAACGGTCATACACACAAAACCTAACACAGGAGTATCAGCCTGCGTACGCAGAAAGAAAGAAAAAAAAAGAAAAAAAAAGTAAACTGGAATGGGGGTAGTGAAAAATGAGAATTTTCAAGAAACAATGGGGTTACAAAACAGTGATTTCATGATGTTCATTTTGTAATGAAGAGAAACATTCATTCCAACGTCCTTCACGGGTATCGTGACAACGTTCAGGTGCTGAAGCAACCGATAGAGAATAGGCAAGAAAAGATGAGAACAAGGTGCGAGAAACAGGTTAAATGGTAATTGAAAAAAGAAAAGGCTGTGGGCTACTCGATGCTGATCGTGACAAACAAAACAAAACAAAATACAAGTCTTGTACACCCCAAGCAATCCATTTTTTTCCCGGATGGAAATAGGGTGTGTGGGGTGTGTGTGGGGGCGAAGGGGGGGGGGGACTGGTGGTTCACTGCATGATTTATAAGAATGTTGGAAGTTTATGTCTCCCCCCCCCCGCTGTACAAAGAGAATTCATCCATTCCCTCTGGGTACAAAAACAAAAACAGAAAATAAAATGAACAGCACAAAGCCTCTTTGAAGAGCCCGCAAATCTTAATTTGGTTGATGAGATCGAAAGAATGATTGGGCACTGTCAGCCACAGCACAGGGGAGGGAGGGGGAGGGGGGGGGGGGGGGGGGGGAGGAAGA
This sequence comes from Conus ventricosus, assembly GCA_018398815.1. Classification (NCBI taxonomy): domain Eukaryota; kingdom Metazoa; phylum Mollusca; class Gastropoda; order Neogastropoda; family Conidae; genus Conus; species Conus ventricosus. Next base: position 4,443,314 of record CM031616.1, read on the forward strand.
GCATTTCGGAATAAATCAAGGCCACCGTTTCTTGATTGCGTGGCACACGAAAAAGGCGAGTTCCGCTGAAGAGGCTGATGTGATCGAAGCCAATCTCCACAGTCTCAATGCCTTCAACCCAGAAGGTCAAAGCGTTCTCGCCTGCGAACCGCGTCGCCTACGCATCGCGTCATTCACACACCGCTCTGAAAGGAAGAGAGCGAGGGAAGGAGAGAAAAAAAAATGAAGAAAGAAAGAAAAAAAGGTCTGACGCGCATTAGAAATGAGAACTCAGAACGTGTGTCTTTCATCACAAAAAAAAAGAAGAAGGAAGAAAAAAAAAAGGAATTAAAAAACAGAAAAAAGAAAGCGGCACCTCGGGTC
>CM031616.1:4450315-4452815 GCA_018398815.1 Conus ventricosus
AGGGACAACACACACACACACACACACACACACACACACACACACACACACACACACACACACACACACACACACACGCGCGGCGGAGCATGCTCAAACGAAGTAGACATCACCAATATTATGTCCACACTATTTTTAATACGTTTGTCAGAATTGTCTCCTTATACAGGAACTCTGCTGTTAACTTTGTGTGGTCATCATTTTTCTCCTTATACAGGAACTCTGCTGTTAACTTTGTGTGGTCATCATACTTTGTGTGGTCATCATACTTTGTGTGGTCATCATACTTTGTGTGGTCATCATACTTTGTGTGGTCATCATTTTTCTTTTCTTTTTCTCTTTTCTTCTTTAATTCTGTAATGACTCGTTTAAAAAAAAATCACCTACCTCTCATTTTTCAAACAAGTAATTCGGAAACTAGAAAAAAAAAATCGAATATTTCCCAGAGCCCTGATACGCTCTCCTCCCCCACGGTCCTCAGGACTATGCAGAGCATAAATTGATCTGAAACTATATACTTCAAAAGCTCTTGTTGTTGTTGATAAAATGTTCTCTGTACTGTAATTGTTCACTAACATTTTGTTCAAAAACTCGATTTCGTCGGGTTTGTCACAGTTTCGGTTGTCACGAGTGTTTCACAAAATAAAACCATCACTCACATGTTCGATTTATCAGGAATTCTGAAGACGTTTACTGTTGTAACCAGTCACTAGCGAAGAAAACTTTAAATATTTTCATCCAGACTTTCCGTCAGCGTGTGATACAGTTATGGTTTCCCGTTAGGTTAATTTGTTAGCACAAACAAGAGAGAGGGAGAGACAGACAGACAGACAGAGACAGAGAGAGAGAGAAAGAGAGAGAGAGAGAGAGAGAGAGAGAGAGAGAGAGAGAGAGAGAGAGAGAGAGAGAGAGAGAGAGAGAGAGAGAGAAACAGAGACAGAGAGAAAAAACATTCAAACACCTTCAGAAGACATCGACGGCTTCAACGAAATAAGTTTAAATAGAGACAGATCTCTACACAGTTTTAATTCGATTACTTTATTTGTAATGTTCTTACGCGCTGAACAGCAAAAAAAAAAAAAAAAAAAAAAAAAAAAAAAAGAAATGCCTCTCATTTTCTTGTGACGATTTATAGAGGGCAAAGTAAATCATCACCTTAATAACGTTTTTTGTCTTCATTTAAATTTGTGGAAAACATATTTCGAATATTCCACGTACACATTTTTATTGTCACGATGCACTGCCAGCGTATTCCGTTCCTAAAATTCAGAAAGGTTTTGATTCATGAATATACACAAAAGTTCCTGACAAATCACACTTTTCACTCTTCTACACAATTTAAAATCATTTTTCCTATCTGCAGTCACCTAATCGTTGATGAAAACAACGCATGTATAAACTCTTTCAAAACCTTGATATTATCGCATAAAATCACAATTGTACTCAACTAGACAAACGCGTACTTTCCGTACCCAGTTGTATTGTCTTCTGGCATACAAATCAAATGTTCTGAAAGACATACGTTTTGAAAGTTGTTTTTTTAATGTGTGTGTGTGTGTGTGTGTGTGTGTGTGTGTGTGTGTGAGAGAGAGAGAGAGAGAGAGAGAGAGAGAGAGAGAGAGTAGAGAGAGAGAGAGAGAGAGTCTGTTCTTCTCACCATTAACAAAGATAACGAAGCATTCGCATATTTTCTTTAACACAAAACAAAAGGTGGAAAGCGGAAACATCTGCAGTAGGGTTATCTAATTTCCCTTAATTCAGGTCCGAACCGTGCAACTGGTTACATTTGGTAATCAACTTTAAAAAATCAATCAAAACATGCTAACATAATTGTCATACAATAAAACAACATATTTTGGCACTGATATCAAGATCCTTGCACGAACCAACAAAATGAAAATCGTGCAACTGGCTAAACTTGGTAATCTAACAACTTTAATTTTGCATCCTTGAATGGATCCTCAAGCATTAGGCTCAAAGATTGTCCCCTACATTTTATACTGTTTGCGTAATGCTTTTAGTTTTTAAGCAACTTTTTTCCTCTTCACACTTTCCTTTTGTTCCATTTTACTACCCTTCGCTGGCTGCTTTGGGGGTGCTGTTGGATTCTTTTTTGAACCCTTGGTGATGAGAACACCACAGAATTATGGACTTTGGTGTGTCTCTATTTGACACCAAGAGCACAGACACAATCAGCCGTGTCTCCCTGATGAGTCCGATCCAGCGGACGAAAGGCCTGGGAGCAGCAATACAAATAGATGTGCCTTCGAAGGGGAGTACAATGGTTCCCTCAGGCAGCTAGTGAAGAGTTTCTCATATTTATAATATATTCCCCCATTTTTTTTCATTTTTAATTTTTTTTTTAATTCAAATCTTTGCCAAGTCATTACTATAATGACTGAAGAATTGTTAACCTGCACTTGTTTTCTCCCACTATTTAATTGTTCAGCAACTTTAATTTTTTTTTAAAAATCAATCAAATATGTCAACCTTGTTGTCA
>CM031616.1:4455315-4460768 GCA_018398815.1 Conus ventricosus
CACGGTCCAGTTCCAACGTCTTTCTGGCCTGACACATGTGTCTCCAGCAGGGTATTGCCGGGGAAATACAATTCCAAGTGACTCTGTCCATGTTGCAGCTGTACAGGCTGACCTTCGCGGTGTTCTTGCAGGCAATGAGAAGTCCATCTCGGTCACACTGCCATTCCTTCACCTGCCCGTGGGGAAGCTTTTGAGGATCTGGCCATCCTTCGTGCGGATGACTTGTCCCAGCCATCGCTTCCTGCTCTTGATGGACAGACGTTCTATGCTGAAGAACCTACACTTTTCCACAACCTGAAGTCGGGCACTTTGGTCTTGCCTCTTGATGTCGCAGATCTTATGCAGGAAACGCTGGTGGGCTCGTCGCAGCAGTTGGATGGATCGTCGGTAGATGGTCCACAGCAGTACAACACAGCCATAGAGCCAGTGCTCTGTATTGTAAGCCCGCCGAAGGCAGCGCCAGCCTTTGGGTGTCGTATTAGATCTCTTGCTGTTTCCTGTGCTTCCATGATCGTAGAAACTGTCCGCAGTCTTGGTCTTTGAGTCACTGACGAGAACAGGCGGTGGAGGTCGAGAATTGGTGGCCTGCGATGGCAGAGGTTGAAACATGGTCGCGGTTCTTGCCGAGACTAACAGTGAGGCCCGAACGTCAACAGGCTGATGCGAGGCAGTCTGTCACGATTCAGGCGTCCTCCTGGGAGTATGCGGCCTGGGCGCAGTCGCACGCAAAGAGGAATTTCAGCAGAATGGTCCAAAACACTCTCTCTCCGACCTGAAGACGCTGCAGGTTGAAAAGTTCCGCCATCAGTGGAAAGCTAGAAATACCTTCTTCCCTCCACCCCCTCCCCCCTCCCCACCTCGCTCCCCCCACCCCCCCGGCCCCCTCGTTTTAAAAAGCATCCATCAGAAAAAGAGGCTGGAGGCCGAGACAAAGCCTTGTTTCACTCCACTTTTTTCTTGGACACGGTCCGATGCATCTTATTTCCTAGACCCTTACCCGGCACACCATCATGAAAGGAACAGGGCGGTGGGATGATCTGCTCGGCACACCCAAACTTGTGCAGGATCTTCCAGAGGCCTACTCTGGCAGATGGTGTCAGATGCCTTTGTCAAATCAAACGAACACCATGTGAAGTTCCTGGTTCTGCTCTGAGCACTTCTTCTGCAACGGACCAGCAAACGTCATGTCGCTGCTGTCCCTGGTGTCGTCATGTCGCTGGTGTTCCTACCTCTCCACAGCCACACTGAGGCCCAGCGGCAATCCTGTCAGCGACGTGGGTGATGATTCCATTGAGGAGGAGGATTCTGGCCACCATTTCCCTGCTAGGATCATTATAGTGTGCTGACTTAATCCCTGTAAATGTTCGTTTCAATGGACATTCAAAGAGATGAAAATTGTTTTCCTTAAGTCCGAGCAATTAGAACATTAAGCAGAAAACAGTACTCTTTCTTCGATGCTACAAACATAGACAATGCAATTCTTCCCGGCAGGATAATCGTTGTACTTGTTTACATCATTACTTCTTGAGTATGCACTAAGGTTTAACTGTCAAACGAACGTGCCTTCACTTTCGAAGACTGTTGTAAATAAACGGTGCATGTCTCAATGGTCTTTGTGACTTGTGGCATCGAAGACTGTTGTAAATAAACGGTGCATGTCACAATGGTCTTTGTTACTTGTGGCATCGAAGACTGTTGTAAATAAACGGTGCATGTCACAATGGTCTTTGTTACCTGTGGCATCGAAGACTGTTGTAAATAAACGGTGCATGTCACAATGGTCTTTGTTACTTGTGGCATCGAAGACTGTTGTAAATAAACGGTGCATGTCACAATGGTCTTTGGTACTTGTGGCATCGAAGACTGTTGTAAATAAACGGTGCATGTCACAATGGTCTTTGGTACTTGTGGCATCGAAGACTGTTGTAAATAAACGGTGCGTGTCACAATGGTCTTTGTTACTTGTGGCATCGAAGACTGTTGTAAATAAACGGTGCGTGTCACAATGGTCTTTGTTACTTGTGGCATCGAAGACTGTTGTGAATAAACGGTGCATGTCACAATGGTCTTTGTGACTTGTGGCAGCGCACCAGCCCTGTGTGTACACGGCAGTCAATGTTTTCCTAAACGACATAACGAACTTCAACCATCACATCCTGGAACAACCGTAAAAACTAGAAACCAATACTGCAGACAGTTTGCATGATTGTAGTTACTAGCAAATGTCTCCGTTTTCATCTGTGTTAAACAGCATTCTGAGAGAGAGAGAGAGAGAGAGAGAGAGAGAGAGAGAGAGAGAGAGAGAGAGAGAGAGAGAGGCACGCACACGCACACACACCACACACAACACACACACACACACACACACACACGAGAGAGAGAGAGAGAGAGAGAGAGAGAGAGAGAGAGAGAGAGAGAGAGAGAGAGAGAGAGAGAGAGAGAGAGAGGAGAGAGAGAGAGAGCATTGGTGTAATGGTTTCGATGGCACGTAAACTGTGAACAACTCTTGTCTAATACCTTTATTACGACAATTGAATGAATAAGTTGCAGGCCTGCACTAATATTTTACTGAAGAAAATATGAAGATGTCTGTGCTGTGATACAATTTGGAGATCTTGGAGGTTACCACGAAACTTCACGGTACAAAGACAGAAAAACCAAATGAATGGATGAAAAAAGGAAAGAAAGATGGTATGAAAGAATGAACAAAGAGAAAAAAAAATCAGCTGCACGCGCGAATGTTGTGTGTGTGGTGTGTGTGTGTGTGTGTGTGTGTGTGTGTGTGTGTGTGTGTGTGTGTGTGTGGTGTGTGTGTATTCACACTTTAGTATGGTCTGTGACAGATGCATCGAGTTTCCTCAATTCTCTCTCGACAGGTATAGCTCATTTAAATACTTTTGTGGTTTTTGTTGCACTCCCAGTTCTTATAGAACAGGGAGTACTTTAGAATGGGAACGAAGAAATGCTGTCTGTATGTGTGTGTGTCTGTCTGTCTGTCTGTCTGTGTGTCCGTGGTCAAAATGTGTTCCACTCGCTCCAGACAAAACTACTGGGCCGATCTTTCTGAAAATTTGTCCGAATGTTCATTATGGGTCAAGGATGATGCCCGACGTTTTAGTTTACCGTTACAGCCGTTACTAACGGCTGTAGCGGCCTGTAACGGTTTCTTTTCTTTATGGAATATCTCCGAAAGTACTTGGCCGATCTTTGTGAAAATTAGCAGTATGTTCATCGTGGGTCACGGATGATGCCTGATGTCTTAGTTTGCCCCGTTATAGCCGTTACTAACGGTTGTAACGGCCTGTAACGGCTTTTCGTCTTTATGGAATATCTCAGAAAGTACTTGGCCAATTTATAAGCGGTTTGGATGATCTTGTGACAAATCGGATCCTCTGTCCATATGTAAGTGATGTAATGCTGAAAATGGATTAAACAACCGTTAAAAACCGTTATTCTGCTGTTATTTCTTATATATAGGTGGAGTTTAATGAAATTTGGTATATAGAAAGGTTATCACACACAAATGGCACTTCTATATAGTGTTCCAAAATTTGACCGTTAGAAACCGTTATTCTTCACATATTGTCCAATTTGGATGAAATTTGATATGTACACTTTAGCCCAGTGAGGACTAAAATACCGGTTTCAAAAGTACATATCGGTTATATAACCGTTAAACCGTTTTTTGCCGTTATTTCTTATATATTGGTGGATTTTAATGCAATTTTGTATATAGAAAGGTCATCACACACAAATGGCACTTCCATGCAGTGTTTCAAAATCTGACCGTTAAAAACCGTTATTCTTGACATATTGTCCGATTTGGATGAAATTTGGTATGTAAACAGGCTTTAGCCCAGTGAGGACTAAAATACCAGTTTCAAAAGTGTACATCGGTTAAATAACCGTTAAAACCGTTATTTTGCCTATATTTCTTATCTCACAAAGCACTTGGCCGATTTATAAGCGGTTTGGAAAACTGGGAGTACATTTATATGCTTCGCATCTTGTTTTCCTTGTGACGTTCTAATTATTCGCCTTAATTTCATTGAGCAATCCATCTAAATTTGCATTCTATTATATTTCCATTATTGTAATCAATCATTATTGCTCAGCTGCCGCTAAATCTTTGTCAAATAGGTGTACACACATATGCATGCATGTATGTATGTATGCATGCTTAGAATAGCTTTAATTTCACAAACTCAAGGTTGTTCGAGACATAATTCATTAGGTTGTGGCTGGGACATATTCTGTGAATCAAATCTTGTTCAAAACAACCTACCTTTCCTTCGGTGACTGCCGTGGAAGTGAGCAGAGGGGGGGACACTTAGCTTCCCAGTGGTGTGGCGACAAAACAAGGGAATGACAGACCGGGTGTGGACACATCACTTAAATGCTCTCATCGTTCGACCCTGCTTTGTACTGATCAATACTCTCTCTCTCTCTCTCTCCCCTCTCCTCTCTCTCTCTCTCTCTCTCTCTCTCTCTCTCTCTCTCTCTCTCTCTCTCTCTCTCCTCCACACCCACACACACACACACACACACACACACACACCACACACACAGGTGTGTGTGTGTGTGTGTGTGTGGTGCGTGCGTGCGTGCGTGCGTGCGTGCGTGCGTGCGTGCGTGCGTGCGTGTGTGTGTGTGTGTGTGTGTGTGTGTGTGTGTGTGTGTGTGTGTGTGTGTGTGTGTGTGTGTGGTGTGTACACGTGCGCGCGCGTGTGTGATGTGCAACAAATCACTTTGCTCGTGCCACGCCAGCGTGCGCAAATGGACAAACGAAACCAAGAAACTATGACACAAAGCAGAGACGCAGCAAGAACGGAAGGAACGACGTGTAAATGCAGACTCCAGATATCACTTTCTATTTGTCAGTGTTATAGAAAAAGGGAAAATGTTTACTTTGACCAAACAAACGTGTCATGATTACTCTGTCTCTATCACAACCTTAACTTTGAAGCGGAACAGTTTCAGTTACCGGATGATTTCAAGTTTCTCTGACCCTCCGTAATTTCCAGCCTGTTATACATACATTTATTAATTATAGTATCATTTACGACCGTCACCTTACGAATAGATTTTTTTTTTTTTTTTGGCTACGATGGATAAAGCAGCTACTTTTAGACAAGTCCTGAATACGGGTTAACAATGGATGAACGCTCTGCAATCCGTCACCTGCTGCTTCTGCTGTATTCTACAGCAAGAATGCAGTGCAAACAAACATTAAACTTTCCCGTAATGTTTGGTAAAGATCTGTTATTGTTGAACCCTCTTTAACGCCGATTCAGTTGGTTGATTTACTACAAATATTGAAGTGATAAGTTCTTACTCAGCTATGTTCAGCAAGATACATCTTTTTGTGGTCCACCTTTGCCCCATAGTTAGATTACTGTTTGGCAGAAATTGAAATGAAAGATCCAATTCTTTGATGGAATGTAGCTCTATAC
>CM031616.1:4469830-4482330 GCA_018398815.1 Conus ventricosus
ATTAACTTGCAAGGTGATAATGTGTATCCGGATTACTGTTGATCATTGAGTATTGCTCTTATTAAAAATTTTTAAAGTAATGTTTTAGCATGTGGGGATTTTGGATAGAAAAATGGAATTATAATTCTCTCTCTCTCTCTCTCTCTCTCTCTCTCTCTCTCTCTCTCTCTCTCTCTCCCCTCTCTCTCTTCTCTCTCTCTTCTCTCTCTTCTTCTTTAACTACGGCTGCCGTTTCGATGGTTTGTCGCTTATTTAAATTAAATTTAAAAATTTGGGTAGTGTATGAATGGTAAAGAAGAAACAACAAAGATGGGGGAAGGTAAATAATAATGGCATCTCTCTCTGTCTTCTCTCTCTCTTTCTGTCTCTCTGTCTCTCTCTCTCTCTCTCTCTCTCTCTCTCCCCTCTCTCTCACACACACACACACACACCACACACACACACACACCCCACACACACACACACACACCACGCATACACACACCCCACACACACCACACACACACACACACACACACACCCCACAACACACACACACACCACACACACACACACATCATAAAAAAAATAAATGTTTTTTTATTATTGATACTAGGAATTTTTGTTGTTTTACTGATAATTGATTGTTCATTGTTTTGCCTTATAACCACATCATATAAATGTAAAAGAAAGAACAAATTTGATATTATTGATGCATTGTAATTGTCTTTGTTTATTATTTTTAGCGTTTGTTGTATGCAAATCTTTTACAAAGGAATGTAATTCTCTCTCTCTCTTTTCCCCTCTCTCTCTTCTCTCTCTCTCTCTCTCTCCCCTCTCTCTCTCTCTCTCTCTCTCCCTTCGATAGGAGGATCGCTTATTCCATATATCTGTGGGGGAAGGTAAATAATAATGGCTCTCTCTCTGTCTCTCTCTCTCTCTTTTCTCTCTGTCTTTTCTCTCTCTCTCTCTCTCTCTCTCTTTTCTCTCTCACACACACCACACACACACCCCACACACCACACACACACCACACACACACACACACGCACAACACATTACACGCACGCTTCATGAAAATAAATGTTATAAATTATTGTTTACTAGGAATTTATTGTTGCTTACTGATAATTGATTGTTCGTTCTCGTTTTGCCTTTTAACCACATCATATAAATGTAAAAGAAAGAACAAATGTTGATATTATTGATGCATTGTAATTGTCTTAGTTTATTATTCTTAGCAGTTTGTTGTATGTTAATCTTTAAAAAAGGAATGTAATTTCTCTCTCTCTCTCTCTCTCTCTCTCTCTCTCTCTCTCTCTCTCTCTCTCTCTCTCTCTCTCTCTTTTCTCTTTTCTCTTCTCTCTCTCTCCCTTCGATAGGAGGATCGCTTATTCCTTTATATCTGTGTGTGCTAACTCTTTTTTCTTTGTAATCAATTTCTTTATTCTTGTTGTTGTTTAATCGTTTCCTTTTCCTGTTAAAGCCATCTACGCTGAATGTTAATGCATAAAATTTTTAATGTTGTGAATATATGTGTGTTTGTTTAAAGTTTTATAAGTTTTCGTCGTAGTCATACTTGTCCCTTAACGGGGCAAGGGCCGGATGAAAAAAAGCATGTGTTTGCTTATCTGTTACCCTTGGAAATAAAGATTATTCATCATCATCATCTCTCATCATCATCTCTCTTTTCTCTCTTTTCTCTCTTCTCTCTCTCTCTCTCTCTCTCTCTCTCTCTCTCTCTCTCTCTCTCTCTCTCTGGTTTTCTCCCTTACCCCCTTTCATTTCTTCTTTGCTTCTGCTCTCTGTATCTCTTTTGAAATTTTTTTTGAATTTTCTTGATGTCTTCATGTAAGCTGTCCATTTTCCGCATCGATCCAGAGCACTGAGCTGGAACAGTCAATTCTGGTTGATCAGCAGCTGCCACATGGATTCTATATAGCCTGCATATCAGCAGAGGCAGAGGGCACTTCGTCTTCGCTTGCCAGGATAACCTACAGGCTGCACACCCAAAATCAATGCGCCAGGGCCTTGCTTAAGGGTTCGAGTATGTATAGACAGGCACAATTTGATTGTTTGGAGAATTTTCACTGTGTCTGAAAGTTGATATACATTCATTTCTTTCATATGTCACCATGCCAGATGGTTCCAAGCAGACAGGTTCAAATGAAGGGAATGGGGCTGTGTGGGGAGAAACTAGCTGGCGCAAAGATTAGGGTCACGCTTGAGTGAGAAAGCCTGGAAATGTGACGTCAGCCCAGGGGAAGGTCACGGCGTTGAAGATTGTGAATGATGTCATCGATGGGAATCCACCCAAAACAAGTGAAGTGATTGGAGGGAGGGAGGGAGGAGGAGGGGGGGGTGTTATCAATTATCAGTTTAGCATCAAATGCAGGCTAAAACTGATGCTAGGCCTCAAAATGCTTGCGAGGATTATAATTATAATTATCTGGGGCAAAATCTTAACTGTGGCATGTGGCCACATCGGGTGGAGACCTCACCTCACATTGCAAGAGTGGAGAGGTCTGTTAGGTCTGCTGACCTGGCATTGTCGTACTGGTACATACTTTGAATAACCCTCTCTCTCTTCACTTTGGGAGAGCAAGCAGACCTTCGGCATAAACAGGTAGATTTGTTTTTAATCTGCTTGTCCGTCGGAATACCAAAAGTGACCCAAAGGGTCATTACTTTGACTGATCCAAAGGGTCATTACTTTGACTGATCCAAAGGGTCATTACTTTGACTGATCCAAAGGGTCATTACTTTGACTGATCCAAAGGGTCATTACTTTGACTTCAGCCAGAAACAGCTGCTTGACCTCCACAGACCCGTGGATCTGGGTCACGGTAGGGTTGGAGCCAACGACTCACATGATGCATTTTCAATGGGTTGGGTACCACCCACTGCAACAGTCTGCTTCCCTCATCGGTACTGTCCTAGTCAGTGCACCCTGTCACACAGGATATCGGAGTTCGCGTCGTGTTGATGGTCTGAAAATGTTCCATTGATCTCTTAACGCCTGGCTAAACCCAAAGCTTTTTCTTAATATTATATCCAACTTCTCACACAATTGTGAAAGCACTAAGAACGTATATGCAAGGAAGGTTATACTGATTTTTTGTTTAATTCCTTTTTTTCAGTTTTCAACATCAATACGTATTCCTAAGCCGAAGTCGAAATAAGCAAAGGAGGCAACACACACACACACAACACACACACACACAACACACACACACACTACACACACACACACACACAAGAGAGAGAGAGAGAGAGAGAGAGTGAAGAGAGAGAGAAGAGAGAGAGAGAGAGAGAGAAAAGGAGAGAGAAGAGAGAGAGAGAGAGAGAGAGAGAGAGAGGAAACAAACATTTCCCTGAATATGTAAACGTAAATCGTAAGACAACACGATAATAATGCTCTAATGCTAACTAGTAGTCACTTGATGCCAGAAGTGAGGAACATTATTGGCAAACAATGTGGCATCCCACACGAGTTTTCCTTGCACGCTCCCAATGGCAGTCCACACATTGCAAAGACCAGTTATGGACGAGGGGAAACAACTCATGTAAAGGGTTGTAACTGGCATCACAGAGTACAGGAACATGGGCAAAAGAGCAGAGACAGGGAAAGACTTGATTGTTGGAGCGCCAAGCTTTTACACTGACATCATCCATATACACTGATGGCCGAAACAGAAAGAAGAATCCAGGCGTTTGAGACCAGGTGCCTGAGGAAACTACTCCGCATCTCCTACAAAGAACACAAGACCAATGATTATGTGCGGAACCTAGTCACTAACCTAGTTGGGCCCCACGAACCACTTCTGGCAACCGTCAAACGACGGAAGATGGCATGGTTTGGCCACGTCATTCGTCACAACACCCTCTCCAAAACCATCCTTCATAGCTAGGCAGCTTACGGCGATTTTTTGACCAGATGGGGACAGACCGGACAAAAGTATGACATTTTTCCGTAGCTATCTACATGCAAAATACTTTCAACTTTTGCTAGGCCCCATGTGCACAGGTCATTTTGACCAGCACGTACGTGCCAAAATGCAATTTTTTATGTTTCGCACTCCAAAAATAGGGAAAAATCGCTGTTAGATGGAAATGATGAATTAAAAAGTAGTAAGTTGGCACTCTGTTGGTATACAGTGGGGCCCGAGAAGTACTATCACCATGAGGAAGCCTATCAACTCAACAGTGCTTCAGAGGGCAAGTTCTGAGCCTTGCAAAGACTTCAGTGATATGGGCAATCCCTTCATGAATGACACTGCGAACTGTTGATGCGGGGATACTTGTGATTGTCATGAACGAATCAGTGACCAACACTGTCAGCGCAGTGGAAGAACTTGGAAAAGAGCCAGTATGATGATTACCACAAGTCAGTTTTGATAGAATGCACCCGATCAATTCATGCCCCTATCAAAAAAAAACCCCCTTCCCACTCTTCAAGTGTCCCACACAGAAGGAAAATCTAAACAAGCTGAAAAAGTAGCAACTTTGAAGGCTGATGTCACCCTTTTTTTTCACAGCTGTCCCTTGTGGCCCAAGACAGAGAAACAGATGTGGGTACCTTTTTCCAGCACGAAAATAACCCATACCCACCTTCTCTTGCAGACAGAGGGAAACTGCGCCTGGGCAAGAAGTCAGACTTGCTAAGTCCCTTTGGAAACAAGCACCTGATACCAGACACTCCAGGTTCACTTGAGCCCACAAGACCTTAAGGATGACACTGATTTGGCAGCTTGTCTTCAGCATGTGGCTGAGGCGGAAAGCTCCGATGGAGAACTGGATGTTCTAGCCCTTGATGCGGTCTACTTTCCTCTATAGAGCAGACATCAGCGTCACAGCAGCTCGAACCCCCTAGCATTTTCGACACAAAGATTCTGGTGGCACTGAAATTTTACATTTCCCTCTCGCTGCTGGAATTACCTTTGAAGATTATGCCATGATGTTTTCCTACGTACATCAGAAACCAGTTGGAAGGTGCTGACAGAGTGGATGTGGTGTGGGGACAGATCGCAGCAGCAGTATTAAGAGAGGCACGAGAGAAGAAAGGCAAAGGGTCAGGAGGAAAGTTGCGGTCCAAACAAGATCCCTGGAAAGTGGCAAGAGTTTCTCAGAGACTCAGACAACAAACAAGAACTCTTTGTCTTCCTGTCAGAGAAAGTTGCCACACCCTCATTTTCCCTTTAAGGGAAAAAGGAGTTGTCATTTACATCAGGCTAGAAAGTTTTGATCAGAGGAGCGGATCACAGCATGCCAGACAATGATCACGAGGAAGCAGCACAAAGATACTGTACACCTGCAAGAAGCACTGCAGACTGGCTCCTGTGCCTGCATAGTTCGCACTGTAGACACTGATGTCATCGTCATCATCACCGGAAAAGTTCCCCCAGCTACAGGCATTGTGCCCAGCAGCAGACGTTTGGGTTGCTTTCGGCACAGGGAAGAATTTTCACTACTTTCTCTCAATGCTGTCACTCTGCCCTTGGAGAGGAAAAGTCTCCAGCCCTCCCCACTTTCCACAGCTTCACGGGCTGTGACAGTGTCTGCCTTTTTCGGCAAGGAAAACTGTCTGCATGGGCTGCATGGAAATGTTATCCTGCAGTGACGGAGGCCTTCACGTTCATTGCAGAAAATCCCTTCATTGCCCTGGATGCTAAACAGCCACCACTTCAGATTGCTGGAACGCTACACAGTTGTCGTATATGACAAAACCAGCCAGCTGAGCTCTGTTGATGAGGCCCGTAGAGAGCTGTTTTGCCACAGAGACGAGATGATGGTGGAAGCCCTTCCTCCCACACAAGGAGCATTATTACAGCATTCAAACGTGCTGTCTACCAGACAAGCATTTGGACTACTGCTGACCAGCCCAGCAGCAAGCCCATTTTCCAGAGAGACGGGGCTGGACTCTGGACAAAGACAGCAAGGGTATTGGTTGCCTTTTTGGACGACACTGCCGGTAGCATCTGCAGCTTGCAGAGAACTGGTCAAATGTGCATGCAAGGGTGCAAGACGATGTGGCAGCAGATGTGGTTGCAAGAAAGGCGGATGGCCATGCACAAGACGGTGCAAGTGCAGCTGTGACAAGTAGACGAATGGACATGCACCGCCCCGCTGAGGTAGCCGATGTACATGCAAGAATTACCAGTAATGGCGTTTGGCAGAATCCTGAAAATGTAATGGTGACGAAAGCTTTATGAAGTGTGAATAAGCAGTTATAAACACTCATGTATGTGGAAATAAATTGATGTCTAATTGTCATGTTTACTGATCTCTGGAAACAAGCTCCATTCCATGTCGCGGCGCGATTTTTGGGCCTTATTTTTGGGTTTGTGTAACTATAAACAAATAACTCACGAAAAATGAATGTGTACTAATTAAAAAATGTTTGAAAATGTATCGTCTTTGATCTTATTCATTTAACTGATCACGTTGCCTTTACATTTTGAAAACACCGTGCTTAGACACGTACATGCAATATTATCCTCTGTTATTGCTATGAAAAAGTTTATGACGTCACGTGACTAGGCCCCATGGGCCAAATTTGATGGGGCCTAGCAAAAAGTTAATGGGCAGCCGCCTACATACGTGCCTCACAAAGTTTGACACTTTTGTCCAGTCGGTCCCCATCATATCGTTAAGCTGCCTAGCTATCAAGGTACCGTTGAAGGAGGGCGCAGACGAGGACGGCAGAGAAAGAGCTGGTCCGACAATATAAAGGACTGGACCAAAATGACCATGCCAGATCTCCTCACGACAGCTACCAACAGAACAGCCTGGAGAGAAACGGCGGCTGCCGCATCACGTCCCTCCCCCCCCCCCCCCCCCCCCCCCCCCCCCCCCCCCCCCCCCGCCCCCAACGACCCCAGCGGTCAGGGGAATGACTGACTGAATCCATATACCCAACGCTACCTAACGCTTAACCCTGATTTTTGGCCAGCTTGTGGCAATAACTCACAGACTGATTCATCCGCGGTTGGCATCACCGCTACAGGGTACACTAACATTTGTAACACTGACCTTGACCTTGCAAACTAGGAAAGGAAATTCCATAAACATCATGGCGGCGAATATGAGATGAAAAACTGGAATATTGTTCATCAAGAACCAGACATTACACACGTGTAGTGTTCCTGTCTGACATGAATTTGAAAGCTTCAGTTGAAAATCAGGGATGAAACACTGTGGAAATTTCATTTAAATAAACAATGTTACAGCAAACAACTTCTAGTAGCTAGGTGAGGCTAACAATGAACGACCATCGATCATTGACAATTACGGTAACTGTCAGTGACATCATTAGCAGTATCAGCCACTGCATCTAAGTACACGTCGATCAGCCCACGTCTGATCAACATCACATTTCCTAAAGCAAGGGCATCATTCCACGCCAAGAATCCCTGATCAAAGGAACATGCAGGGCGCCGACAGCTGCACGGAGCATTAAGAGTTGCCAACTGCCGGGCAAAGCTCCTCAAACACTGGTCACACTTGGCTCGCTGACTGTCAACGACAGGGTTCATGCTCTGTAGGCACACAGAACCCAAGACACTGACGCATACAACAAAGGGTGGGAACTGAGATTCGTATGGCGGTTCTATGTGGGCATGTGTGTGTGTGTGTGTGTGTGTGTGTGTGTGTGTGTGTGTGTGTGTGTGTGTGTGTGTGTGTGTGTGTGGTGTGTGGTGTGTGTGTGTGTGTTGTGTTGTGTGGGAGGAGAGGAGAGAGAGAGGAGAGAGAGAGAGAGTGTGTTGTGTGTGTGTGTGTGTGTGTGTGTGTGTGTGTGTGTGTGTGTGTGTGTGTGTGTGTGTGTGTTGGGCTTCGTGATTCGTCGGAAAAAAAAAAAGAAAGACGCAAGGACACAGCCGACCAATATTTTGATTTTTAGCCTCAATACTGACACAAATGCATTTGTCCTACTAGCCACTAAGACCAAGACACATGCGTCACTAGCCACTGACACAAAAGCAGACAACGTGACGGTCCTTAAGACAAAGATGACTTATCAGCCTCCTGAGAACAAAGGCTTATGATCTATCGGTCACTGATCAATGCAAATGAAGACGACCTATAAACGTAACCCTGACACAAAGATGGATGACATACCGGCTCTTAGACAAAGGCCGTTGATCTATCAGCTCCTTAGATGAAGGCAGACGATCTACTAGCCCCTGAGACAAAGATCGACGACCTAACAGACGACCTACAGTCCCTGAGACAAAGGCAGGTCACCCAATCGCCGAACGACGCCATGATTTCCGAGAAAACAGACACATCTCTTGCGATGGGAAACTTTCTCAGTTCACATTCTCCGGTAGATAAGAAACTCGTGGAGAGCGTGGCAGCAGAGAGTCCTCAGAAGAGAAGCCCCCTTCAAGCAAATGTTTCGGCCCTTATCTCCTGACACTCTAGGGGGGTTGGGCCACACTCGGTTCATGACTCTGGATGTCCCTGTGCTGCCCCTTTTTTCCCATCTTGGACGAGCCATGGCTGGGATTCGAACCCATGACCCTCTGGACATGCTCATTTTCTACTTAATGACTCGCACTCTAACCACTGAGCCACAGGGACACCTGATATTTGTAGGAAATTTAAGCCTTATGAAGTTCACTTTTGTTCCTCCTTGACCAGATCCAGCTTGAACACCTCTCTGCCGCTTCTGCCATTGCTTTCAGGGCTCTGGTTTTTTTCCCTCCCTGCAATTGAGAGCTGTTTCATGAGGCTGTATGCAGACGTTCCTACAAACCCCCCTAGCTCCAATTTCTGCAGTGAGGACTTTGACCTGATGGCCTTCTCTCCTCAGGTTGTTTGCCAGATCAGCATACTTTTCAGTCTTGTAGATTTGAGCTGCCTCCATTCTGTTCTCATATGGCACCGTGAGCTCGATCATGATCAGCTGAAGACGCGCTCTTGGGTCTTCTTCTTTTTGCTCTTCCTCTTCCTCGCAGATTCTGCTTTGCTGAGGGCGCTGTGTTTTGCTTTCAGGTCTTTCCAGAGTTTTTCCAAGCCTTGTTTTTCAGCTGGCAGTGCGGTCTTCATTTGCTTCTTGAGGTTTTTTTTGGACCCTGATCTTGTCCATCTCTTCTTGGCGTCTGGATTTCTTTGGAGGTGTTTTCTCTTTGGGTAGTTTTACTCCATAGGCGTCTCTACATGTGGCATACACAATGTCCCCATATGTGGCTAGTTTGTGTTCCAGGGTGCTTTTCCCTATCAGTGCATCGAGTCTTTGGACGATTTTTGCATCCAGTTTCTCCCAGTCTTCAGTTTCGTTTGCTCGTGGCAGGTTGAGTTTCAGGCGCCTGGCATCGAGGGTCTGTGTAAATTCCTCATCCGAACCAACAGCGTGGATGTCCTTGGCACTGTGGTTTAAATCCTGGCCTTGGTCTTCCGACGTCTTATCTGCTGATGCAGTGCGCTGCTGCTCATTCAGATGAGTCTTCACACATCCCATCTTTGTTCTGTGGATCTTCATGCCACGGGTGGTAGCGAAACGCTTTCCACAGACACATGGATATTCCATTTGGTCCATGTTCATAGTCCGTTTGGGATTTTCAGTCGTGATTGGTTGAGCACCGATGGATTCATCATTCTCTCCCCCTTTCGGTGAATCCTGGGAGCATCTTTTCTTTTTATACTTAGTAGCCACATATTGAAGGCAAAGTGGAGAGCCAGCCCACAGAGCCCTTGGTTCTGGTCTTTCCCAGTGTCCTCCGGTCTTTCCCAGTGTCCTCCGGCCTGTTCCCGGAAGTCCGGAAGATAGCGTCTCGATGTCGACAAGAGTGCCGTGAAGACTGCGAAGCATCGGCCATGACTCGTTGGCCAACTATCCATGCGAGAATAACAAGTGATTTTGTCGTGTGTTTTTTTTCAATGTCAGTAACCGATTTGTGTCATTACACTCGTGTGCATGCCTTGTTATTTGAAAAGAAAATAATTGTCTAATTAACGGATTTTTTCACAAAGGTTCATTTCATGTGTTTATAGTGATGCAATGTTTCCGTGGGTCATGATGGGTGCGTCTTGGAAGTGCCAGAAAGCATTTTTACAAAGAAGAGATGTTCATTTTCAGCGCCCCTGCCCCACACCGATGTAATGTTTGTTATATCCTCCCCCCCCCCCCACACACACACACATACCTTCCAGCCACCTCAGTATCGGAGGAGTCGCCAACGTGACAACAATGCCTCATGCTTTGATCTGCTGTCAGACTGTCGTCACAATGTTATTCCTGTTTGTGTGAAAGGAGAATATCATTCAAGTTCTGTGTGCTGTGTGTACTTTTCGTAAGCCTTCATGATTTCATGTTTGTGTGAGTGTTAAAATGAATGCCAACTGTGCCCATCACCC
This sequence comes from Conus ventricosus, assembly GCA_018398815.1. Lineage (NCBI taxonomy): Eukaryota > Metazoa > Mollusca > Gastropoda > Neogastropoda > Conidae > Conus > Conus ventricosus. Next base: position 4,480,169 of record CM031616.1, read on the forward strand.
CTGTTCCCAGAACTAGGTTGTAGGCGACGTGTCGACGTGCATTCAGCACATATGTAAATGTTCTACTGACCGGTCAACTGGCTCGTGCCCTTTGCACGAAGGACGTGTTACGGACTGCAAAAACCACTGACCGCAGAAACACCTCTGATCGCCAAATATGGCTTTGGGGTTCCGTCGTGATAATCACCAGACGTCCGAACATATTTTGTCCTGTTCAATGCCACCGTGAAAGAGCGTGATTCAACCACGCTAGAAAAGCTGAACCGAGTCTTTAGATGTGAACATGTTCGCTTTGTTTTCCTCACAAGAATTAATTTCGAATGCTTTTATGGGGATATTCTATCTGACCTGTAGAATTACAAATACGAGTTCATGACAACTGATTAAGTCTGATCAAGTTGTCACACTGCAACCTAAAACCTGGCCTCACCGAAACAGTTTGATGGTCTGATTTGGTTTCCAATTTGGGCGAGCAAATGAGTAATTACTTGTGACCCTATCAAACACATATTGCTGGAGCAGCTTGCCGATGCCGATGGGCACCAGTCAGTGAGCCGGGACGATGAACTAAGCTCGTAAGTACTTGAACTTGACTGCTCGTGATGGAGATTCAAGAAAACAGTTTCGAAGCTGACGTGCAGAATTGTAACAGGCCAAATGGTAAAGCCTGAATTTCAGGAAAGCTGACTGTGCAGAGTGTAACAGCAAATGGTTGAAACTGACATGTTTCAGAAAGCTGACTGTAGCAAGAGTTGTAACAGGCCAAATGGTTGAAAGCCTGACATGTTTCAGAAAGCTGACTGTAGCAAGAGTTGTAACAGGCCAAATGGTTGAAAGCCTGACATGTTTCAGAAAGCTGACTGTAGCAAGAGTTGTAACAGGCCAAATGGTTGAAAGCCTGACCAATACGGGCGAAAAAAGAAAAGACAAAGGAAAGCAACCGACCAATGCTTTGATGTTTAACCAAATACTGACTTCAGATGGAACTTTGTGCTCTAGCACTCAATGTACATCTAGAGTTATGCATGCGTCTATAAATATATACGTATGTGCGCGCGCGCGTGCGCGCGCGTGTGTGTGTGTGCGTGAGAGAGAGAGAGAGAAGAGAGAGAGAGAGAGAGAGAGAGAGAGAGATTGTAGCCAAATACAGTATCATACATATGTGTGTGTGTGTGGTGTGTGTGTGTGTGTGTGTGTGTGTGTGTGTGTGTGTGTGTGTGTGTGTGTGTGTGTGCTGTGGCGTGCGTGCGTGCGTGCGTGCGTGCGTGCGTGCGTGCGTGTGTGTGTGTGTGTGTGTGTGTGATGTGCGCGCGCGCGCGTGTGTTGTGGGTGTGTGTGTGTGGGTGTGTGTGTGTGTGTGTGTGTGTGTGTGTGTGTGTGTGTGTGTGTGTGTGTGTGTGTGCGCGCGTTTGGAAGGGCATTAGCTCTCTGTGAGTTAACCTTCACTAGAAGCAAACAAAATTGATCAGTCAAAATCAGCCAACATAACGTGTTCGTGCGGGCTGTTGGTCCGTTTGAACAGGTGAATAAGTGCTCTCTGGAACTAAAACTTACAGCTGATAGACACTGTGTCTTTTTTTCACGGAAATTTCTCTGTGTGTTATGTGTGTGTGTTGTGTGTGTGTGTGTGTGTTGTGTGTGTGTGTGATGTGTGTGTGTGTGTGTGTGTGTGTGTGTGTGTGTGTGTGTGTGTGTGTTGTGTGTGTGTGTGTGTGTGTTGTGTGTGTGTGTGTGTGATACCCATACCCAACACCATCTCGCGCCGAATAGAAGATAAGTGATTGCCCGTTCTCCGTTTTCATTGTCCTCAATGCTGTTTGGTTTACCTGAAGAAGACCTAAGAGGTCGAAACGCGTCGTGTTTTGTCTTGTAATCTGTTTTGCCATATTGTCTTGCGGATTCACTGACGATTCTTTTAAAAGAAAAAGTGTGTGTGTGTGTGTGTGTGTGTGTGTGTTGTGTGTGTGTGTGTTGTGTGTGTGTGTGTGCGTGCGTGCGTGCGTGCGTGCGTGCGTGCGTGCGTGCGTGCGTGTGTGTGTGCTCGTGTTTACTTCAATTCGGTTTATCTGCTAAACGGATGAATTCTTGTACACGTTCTGACATTGTCTCCGAAAAAAGATGGGCTCTTTGCTCCGACTGGCCAATCCCAGGGCACTCGGTTT
>CM031616.1:4487330-4535584 GCA_018398815.1 Conus ventricosus
CACAGGCCTCGGAGTAGCGTGACACAGGCCTCAGAGTGACGTGACACAGGCATCTGAGTGACGTGGCAGAGGCCACGGAGTAACGTGACACAGGACTCTGAGTAACGTGAAAACAGGACTCTGAGTAACGTGACACATGCCTCAGAGTAACGTGACAGGTCTCAGAGTGACGTGACACAGGCCTCGGAGTAGCGTGACACAGGCCACAGAGTAACGTGACACAGGCCTCTGAGTGACGTGGCACAGGTCACGGAGCAACGTGACACAGGCCTCAGAGAAACGTGACACAGGCCTCTGAGTAACGTGACACAGGACTCTGAGTAACGTGATACAGGCCTCAGAGTGACGTGACACAGGCCTCGGAGAAGCGTGACACAGGCCTCAGAGTAACGTGACACAGGCCTCTGAGTGACGTGGCACAGGTCACGGAGTAACGTGGAACAGGCCTCAGAGTAACGTGACACAGGCCTCAGAGTGACGTGGAACAGGCCTCAGAGTAACAGTGACACAGGCCTCAGAGTGACGTGGAACAGGCCTCAGAGTAACGTGACACAGGCCACAGAGTCAGGGGACACACGCTTCAGAGTGACTTGACACAGGCCTCAGAGTGACTTGACACAGGCCTCAGAGTGACGTGACACAGGCCACAGAGTGACGTGACACAGGCCTCAGAGTGACGTGACACAGGCCTGAGAGTGACGTGACACAGGCCACAGAGTGAGGTGACACAGGCACAGAGGGTGAACGCCAGAGTGAGGTGACACAGGCCACAGAGTGAGTGACACAGGCCACAGAGTGAGGTGACACAGGCCACAGAGTGAGGTGACACAGGCCACAGAGTGAGTGACACAGGCCTCAGAGTGAGGTGACACAGGCCACAGAGTGAGGTGACACAGGCCTCAGAGTGAGGTGACACAGGCCACAGAGTGAGTGACACAGGCCACAGAGTGAGGTGACACAGGCCACAGAGTGAGGTGACACAGGCCACAAGTGACGTGACACAGGCCTCAGAGTGAGGTGACACAGGCCACAGAGTGAGGTGACACAGGCCTCAGAGTGAGGTGACACAGGCCAGAGTGACGTGACACAGGCCTCAGAGTGACGTGACACAGGCCTCAGAGTGACGTGACACAGGCCACAGAGTGACGTGACACAGGCCCAGAGGAGGTGACACAGGCCTCAGAGCAACGTGACACAGGCCTCAGAGTACTTGACACAGGCTTAGAGTGACGTGACACAGGCCCAGAGTACGTGACACAGGCCTAGAGTAAGGTGACACAGGCCTAGAGTAACGTGACACAGGCCTTAGAGTAACGTGACACAGGCCTTTAGAGTAGCGTGACACAGGCCTCAGAGCAACGTGACACAGGCCTTAGAGTAACGTGACACAGGCCTTAGAGTAACGTGACACAGGCCTTAGAGTAACGTGACACAGGCCAGAGTGACGTGACACAGGCCCAGAGCTAACGTGACACAGGCCACAGAGCACGTGACACAGGCCTCAGAGCACGTGACACAGGCCTCAGAGTACGTGACACAGGCCTTAGAGTACGTGACACAGGCCAGAGTGACGTGACACAGGCCACAGAGTGAGTGACACAGGCCCAGAGTGACGTGACACAGGCCACAGAGTGACGTGACACAGGCCACAGAGTGACGTGACACAGGCCACAGAGTGACGTGACACAGGCCAGAGTGACGTGACACAGGCCTTAGAGTGACGGTGACACAGGCCACAGAGTGAGTGACACAGGCCTCAGAGTGACGGTGACACAGGCCTCAGAGTGACGTGACACAGGCCTCAGAGTAGTGACAGCCGTGTGACACAGGCCTCAGAGTGACGTGACACAGGCCTCAGAGTGACGTGACACAGGCCTCAGAGTGACGTGACACAGGTCCTCAGAGTAACGTGACACAGGCCTCAGAGTAACGTGACACAGGCCTCAGTAGTAACGTGACACAGGCCTCAGAGTGACGTGACCACAGGCCATCAGAGTGACTGACACAGGTTCAGAGTAACTGACACAGGCTCAGAGTAACGTGACACAGGCCTCAGAGTGAGTGGCACAGGCCCAGAGTGACGTGACACAGGCCTCAGAGTAACTGGACACAGGCCAGAGTGACGTGACACAGGCCTCAGAGTGACGTGGCACAGGCCTCAGAGTGACGTGACACAGGCCTCAGAGTGAACTGACACAGGCTCAGAGTAACGTGACACAGGCCTCAGAGTGACGTGGCACAGGCTCAGGTGACGTGACACAGGCCTCGAGTACGTGACACAGGCCTCAGAGTAGCGTGACACAGGCTCAGAGTGACGTGGCAAGGCCTACGAGTGAACGTGACACAGGCCTCTGAGTAGACGTGACACAGGCTCGAGTAAGGTGACACAGGCTCGAGTGACGTGGCACAGGCCTACAGAGTAAACGTGACACAGGCCTCGGGAGACGTGACACAGGCCTCAGAGTAAGCGTGACACAGGCTCTAGAGTAACGTGGCAAGGCTACAGAGTAACGTGACACAGGCCTCGGAGTAACGTGAACAGGCTCAGTACGTGAGTATAACGTGACACAGGCCTCAGAGTAACGTGACACAGGCCTCAGAGTAGAACGTGACACAGGCCTCAGAGTAACGTGACACAGGCCTCAGAGTAACGTGACACAGGCTCAGAGTAACGTGACACAGGCTCAGAGTAACGTGACACAGGCCTCAGAGTAACGTGACAAGGCCTCAGAGTAACGTGACACAGGCCTCAGAGTAACGTGACACAGGCCTCAGAGTTAACGTGACACAGGTCGTGACACAGGCCTCAGAGTAGTGAACGTGACAAGGCCTCAGAGTAACGTGAACGTGACACAGGCCTCAGGAGTAACGTGACACGGCCTCAGAGTAACGTGACACAGGCCTCAGGATGGTCAACGTGACTCACAGGCCAGTAGTAACGTGACACGGCTCAGAGTAACGTGACACAGGCCACAGGAGTACGTGATGACACAGTCCTCGAGTAACGTGACAGGCCTCAGTAGTAACGTGGACGGACAGCGTCAGGTGTACGTGCAGCCTAAGTATTTAGTCACACATGGAAATAATGCCATCGTATGTCAAGTAACTGACATCTAGTGCTCGAGTATATCGTTGTACAAGCCTCAGTTTAGTGAAAGGCTCTGCCGTTGGTGTCAAACGTGAACATTGGTCGGCAAATTGTTACCTTATTTATTTGCTTGTTGAGAGTAGTATTCCGTTTTGAACGACCATCATATGTTTTATCTGATGTAAAGCCATTTTAACGTTAACTGGTGTGGTTGTCAGTCATAGTGTTTCATTTTGGACATCTGTCAGCGCTGTGTCATCCTTTTTTTTTTTTTACGCCACACATCAAAACTAATTGCTCTCGTATTTTACATATTACCCGACCATCATATGATTTCAGTATTTATCTTCATGTGTATCAATCCTCTTTTAAGTTGAAAATGTGCATTACGTGCCTTGTGTGCATTTATACCAGTGAACGATTTGAGTTGGAAATGTACATGATTTGCCCTTCACATTTATTGACTATGTTGAAAGAGTAAATCGTATTCCATTCTTGAAAACGTGCATTATGTTGAAGTCTTTGTCTGGGATGCAAATGACCCATTTAGATCCGTTAACTAATCATGTTGCAGTATACACAATGTTCCGTTCATTTAGTGAACCTTCTGTGTCGAAGGTTGTGCCATCTTATTTTGCACGGAAACCCCCCATTTTAAAATAACGATTACGTCGATTTTTAGAGGTTTTTGTGTGTTAATTTTGTTTAGAAAATAGGTGTTAATTTTGGCAAAAACTGACATGAGAAGGACGTGATTTGTATGTGAAAAGGGGGGTTTTCGTGCAAAATAAGATGGGTGGTCTTGAACGAACATATTTACATTCTCTTGAGGATTGATCGAAGTCAGGGTGTGGCCTTGTCAGTTTCATGGTGTTTGTCAACTCTAAGTGTCGTCTGTTTTTTGACTGATTCAGTTGTTTGCGACTCCTGGCTCGAGACGGAGGTCTTCTGATCCAGAGTTCGGTGAGGCGATTTTGCCACTTTGTTTAGTGGGCTGCCAGGAAACCCATCGGTGTGTCCTTGTGACAGCTCGGGATTCCAAGAAGTTATCGGTGTGTCGGTGTCTGCCACCAGTGTCCACGCCTTCAAGGGAGCGAGGGTTTCTCCGGTCTGGAGCTGCTCTGACGGGTGTTTGTCATGTATTGTCTTCGTTGGTCATCGTAACTCCAGGTGAGAAGTGTAGGGCAGGTTGTTCATTGAAGAAGGGAGTTGGAGGTAGATGATTCTGGATCGAAACGCATCGTTTGTACATAGGCGAAATGTGAGAAGCGCGATTCAGTTTAGTATATATAAAAAAAAAACAACAAAAAAACAACAACAGAGGATCTACGGGGCCGTAAATCGCGCCGGCTTGTAGACAAGGGGGGAAGGAGTGAGAGGGAGGTGTCATATGCTTGACGCGCTCTACTGTTTCGGACGAGAGGTTATCGTAATGCGCGCGCGCGCGCGCCGAATGTCGGTATGTGCGGCGGTTGTTCGTTTTCATTGCATTGTGTTTCCGTCGTTTGTTGAAAATGAATTTTTTTTTTTAATGTGTTGTTTTAAATTCCGATAATTAACGAGTCAAACCATAAGTTCGTATGTATGAAAATTGATGAGGATTATAATAGGTTTTTGTTTATTCTTATTTTTCTTTTGATTGGAGAAGAAAATTATTTCGTATGCCCTTTTTTATATGAAGGATGGCTGTTGCGCCGAAGCGATAATGGGAGGAGGGATGGTGGTGTGCTTTGACTTCGAGTAGGGGGAAGAGGGAGTGTGAAGGTGGTTATTGTAGTTGGAAAGGAAATGGTATATGGTTGTTTGTGTGAAGTTGGTGAATTATATGACATTGGTGGTTTGAATTGATGAATATTTGCGGTGTTATGCATTGATATATTTAATGCATTATGTTTTCTTTTCGTGATTATGATTGGAAGTTGGAATAGGTAGTTTTTAAATTTGTTGTGTTATTCTTAAGTTAATGCAGTGATTTGGCTGCAAATTGAAATTGATTAGGCGTATGCCTAGTCACGTACAGCCAGCAGGGGGGCGCCGTCCTGTCGCTCCGCTTTTGTTAATATGTCTGGGTCTTCGTTACCATATGTGGCCTCGCCGGTCATTTGTTTTCGATCGCTATCGGTTTTGGTGATACTGCGCTGTTTGAGTTCAGGGCAGTGACAGTGTCATTCATTTTTTATTGGATTATGATATCATTTTTGGGTTGACCGAATATTGTCTTTTATTCAGCGCGGCGAGCGCTTCGCTCTCGTGTGTTGGGGTGTTGTTGAATCGTTTGAAGAAAACGTATTCTTAATTATTTTTGAATTCCTGTTGGATAATTTGTTGTTTGATTTATGGCATCATCCTTCCCACTTTAGGTACATACTGTTGAGGTGTGACGATTGGATATGGAATATATGATATGTTTAGTGTGGTTGTGAAAGGATGGTTGTTAATAATTTTTGTCACATTGACGTATTATTAATTGACTTTGTTGACTTCAATATTCCAGAATATGGAGAAAGCCGGGGTGTTGATAATCGGAAGTTAACAATTGTTGTTGTTTTTGTTGTGTTGTTGTTTTTTGCCTCTGTTTTTTATGGATATTGTAGGCTGATTTATGTCCCGTTTGGTAGAATTGTCAGTGCCAGATTGGGTTGTTGGTGTATGTGTTACACTTAGTTTGATGGCTAAATTCCTTGGCCGACATTGAAGTCGCAGAGACAATGGGTTGTAGTTTGGTGTCCCCGAAGTTCTGTGATCAGTTGCGGGCCAGAGTAGTCTTGAAACTATTGTATCCCCAGGTATCGACAGGGTTTGACCGCTCTGCTGTTTGCGACCTCTGGTGTGAGGCATATTACCTGGTACTCCCCTGTTTCCGACTTCTTCCGGGCCCGACCTCTAGGTCTTTCGCTACGAACGACTGGGAGGGGGCGAGCTTACCCTTCTGCGAGCGTCGGAGCTCCCCTCCTGCTGCCGAGTTCTGCTGAGCGGCTGGGCTCTTCATTTTCTTAAATGTGTGTCACAGTTGTACTTTAAATCGTGACTCTGTGTTGAACCTTGTGACATCGTCGATTCTTCATCTTTTCGGCGCTTCGCCCTGCTGGGGCATCAGGACCTCAGTGACAGTGTGGTCACCAGTGCACAAACCGTGAACGTTCGGGAAGGAAGGAGAAAAAGTTGAAGTGTGGGAATTGATTGTGTGAAAAAAAAAAGACGGTTCGAGTCCCGCGAAGGGGGTGAATGGTTTTGTGCGGGGAGTTGTTTATAATTTATATATATATTTAAAAAATATATTTTTATATATATAATATATATTATATTATATATATATATATTTTATATATTATTATATATATATTAAAATTTGTATGTATTGTGTGGGGGGGGGAATTGTAACAATTTTTTTTTTTTTTTTTTTTTTTTGGGGGGGGGTCGTTGTGTCCCCTTTGTGGTTTTTATCGCGCGGGCACTTTGGGTTGGTGGGTCATCCTACCTCGGATGACCCACCCCAGGTTCCCACCGTGATAGTCCCTGGAGTACCCCTGGCCCGGGTTTATTAACCTGTGCGGGTTGGGGTCCCTTGAGGCTTCCTAAATTTTGAAGGTGGGGTGTGGGGCATTTTTATTGTGCATGGGTGATTTCGGTGGGGGGGGGGGGGGGGGGGGTTGTATTATTGTTTGAAGATTTTTGTTGTTGTTGATAGTGTGTGGGTGAGTGTGAATTTGAATAAAATTTGATTGTTTGTTGAACCTATTATTTGGTGTTTTGTATTTTTTTTCTGTGGTGTCGGGAGTTTTAGAGTGTGGGCGAGGTGGATTAAAAAGGGGGGACCCTTCTACATTCGGGTATCCCTGTCACCGCACTAGGGTAGTGACAATAGGTGGTGGAAATGCGGGGTACGGTTAATTAGGGTAATTAGGTTAATTGGGATGTAGGGTCTTTCGGCTTTTGGGTACAGAGTTAGGGACCTGTTGTGTGTTTGTTAGTATAAAAGGGAAATTTTTGCGAGGGCCATTTTTTTTAGTGTGGGTGGTTTTGGGGGACGCGTGCTATATGTAAGGGGCGGTAGCACGGTTACCTGGGTAATAAAGCTTCCAAATTCCCGGGACATTGTCTTGTTGTGTCTTGGCTTGGTGCGGCCAAGGGATGAGAGGTGTGTGAATGGTTATGCCTTTTGTGTTGTTAATGTTATATTGTGTTAGTGATTTGATTTTGTTTTTATGGGGGATACCACGTGGTGGATGTACATGCATAAGCACAGAATGTGGGTGCGTGTGTGAGAAGGAAAAAACCCGGCCTGTTTTTTGGGTGTTTTATAAACTTGTTTTCCTGCTGTGGTAACCGTTTGTGTTAGTAGTGGGGTAGGTGGTAGTAGCCCAGTAGTGTTTAGCCTTCCTTGGTTAATTGGGTACTCTCCCTTGGGTAAAAAGGGGTAATAGTTTAGGTTTTTGTGGTTTCACGGTTGCGGTCACGGTTACGGTTGCGGTCACGGTGTTAGCCGTTAACCCTGTGTTGGGGGGCTGTGTGAATTAGGTTGGGGGTTAGTCCGTGTGGGTGCGTGATGGTATCTTGTGATCATTCGTCATGGCGACAGGATCAGACCGAGTACTGCGGTCGCATACTGCTGCGCTTCGGGAGGACGATGGTCAAGAGGAGGGGCCGACCTCCACCCCCGCCGGGCGTTCAGTGAGGGCCACCTCCCCGGTCACTCCTGCGTCCGGTAGGCGAGGTGTTGAGGATCCCACAGGAGGTGGTGCCAGGTTCGGGGCGCCCACCGGGACGGCTATGAAATTCTACCTGCGCTTAGGCAGTGAGATGAACCTCAGCAAGCAGAGTTGGCACAGTTTGTGGCGGATAACCTCGCTAAGGAGGAGGAAAGGAGCCAGGAGTTGTTCATAAGGAAGGCTCAAGTTGCGCGCGAGGTGACGTATAAAGAGAAAGAGGCTGCAGCCAGACTCAGGAGAGAGGAAGCTGCCCTCAGGAGAGAGGAGGAGGAAGCTGCCGCCAAGCGCCAGAGAGAGGAAGCTGCCCTCAGGACAGAGGAAGAGGAAGCTGCCCTCAGGAGAGAGGAGGAGGAAGCTGCCCTCAGGAGAGAGGAAGAGGAAGCTGCCGCTAGGCTGGCCCTCCTGGAGGCGGGCAGGTTACAGAGGGAGGAGGAGCTCGCCCTCATGAAGTCCAGGAGATGGCCGCTAGCTAAGAGGACGCAGAGGCGCGTAGAAGGAAGGAGGAAGATGAATTAGCCCTGAGAAGGAAAGAAGTCGGCCTCAAACAGGAAATATTGAGACTCCGGGAACGTGAGATAGAGGCCACAGCTCAGAGGGCCGAGGACGAAGCTACCAGCCACGTGGCTATTGACCCTCTCACAGATACAGAGGATGTCGACACCTATCTGGCTCATTTTGAGCGTGTCGCCAATCTATGTAGGTGGACGTGGAAGAACAGTTCATGGTCGTCCAGACTCATAGCTCTGCTGAAGGGAAAGACAAGGGACGCCATCCTGAGGCTCAATGCAAAAGACCTCACGGACTTCGACTATGTCAAGAAGGCCTTGATGGATTACTTCCGCCTTGATGCAGAAGCGTATCGTAAGAAGTTCAGGAATATGAAGAAGGAGGCCGGGGAGACTTTTGAGCAATTCCTTGATCGTCTCAAGTCATGCTTTAGTCTTTGGTGTATGGCCGCCGGCAAAGACGAGACTAAGGCGGAAGACCTTAAAGACCTCATTTTTGAGGAGCAATTATATGGTACCTTTACACCTGACTTCGTGACGGAGGTACGTCGCGCTTCCCTAGGAACGCGAGAGATGTGGCATCGGAGGCAACCCGCCTAGCGGAGGCACGGCGAATCGGGAGAGAGAGTAAGAGACCATTACCTCAAGTAACACGTGGGCAAGATATCAGTGTCAGGTCATCCGGAGTTGGAGATCGGGAGCAGTCCACCGAGGTCAAGACCCTCGTCGTTGGCAAGGGCACAGGATCGCCACGGCAGGCACCCAACAAGCCGGTTAAGGGACCACCGAAGCAGGGGATGACGCGCTATGCATGCGGAGGTCGGGGACACTTCGCTCGGAATTGCCCGACTCCTCCTGATGGCCAGATCCGTTTTGTCCGTGACGTACTTATGCAGGCGTTTCACCGACGCTATGTGTGCCCTGCTCAAAGAAGCCCTTCAACCCCAGATGCAAAGTCAGGGTTGGCGACTCATGGGCCGAGGGTATCCGGGACACCGGTGCCTCGCACATTGTAGTTGCTGCCAGACTGGGTCCAGGGAAGGCAGACACCGGGGCAACATGGACAGTGGTATTGGCTGAGTCCCGCTGTAGAAGTGTACTGCCTGTGGCTTGTGTATATTTAGATACACCGTTCTTTGGTGGCAGAGTTGAGGTTCTGGTGATGGAAGACCCGGTTGGCGATGTGCTGGTGGGCAACTAGACGGACTTTTACCAAGATAAAATAACTTTTCTGTTTTTAAGCTAGGAATTATGAAAGCTGCTCCCGTGCTATTATCATCTAATACTGAGCCATCTGTGAATGTTTTTAAGTGATGGTTGTACTTATTTTCTAAGTGAGTGTGGACAAAATTTCTCAAAATGTTGGGAGAATCCTTTTTAGTTAAATTATTATAGTCGATGTCAAAGAAAGCTTTGATTGCACCCATTTTGGAATGGGTGAAAACGTAGGTTTTTCGGCGATATTATTTTGTTATCTATTTTTGTATCTTTTAGAAGATCTGAGGAAAATGAATAAATAGATTTTGTGGATTGTATATATTTGTGCACGTTTTCCAAAATCCTTTTCCGATTCTAAACAATCCTCTTCTGAGCAAAAAAATTGTGTGTGGTGTGTGGTGTGTGTGTGTGTGTGTGTGTGTGTGTGTGTTCACATTATGTGCATACATGCGGGGAAACTTAGGTAGGCTGTTGCATTTGTGTAAGATTTTTGGTGGTGGTGGTGGTGGTTGTGGTGGTAATGGTAGTGGTGGTGGGTTTGTTTGTTGGGTTTTTTGTTGTGTTTGTTGTTGTGTTGTTGTTGTTGTTGTTGTTGTTGTTGTTGTTTTTTTGGGGGGGTTGGGGGGTGGATGTAGGTGGAGAGGGAGGCAAGCCTGGTAAGGTGATGCTGTCATAAACGATGGGTGATGGTGGGGAGAATTATGACCAGCACTACACGCACTAGCACGTCCAATGTCAACCCATGTGAGATATTTCCTACCATACCTTGCCATGTGCAAGCCTGCCATGCACTTGTGCGTGTTTTCTGTTCAGGACAGGTAGGGACATTGAGGTGGCTTTCGTGAACGATCCACATGCACGTGCGTTTATATCTACGTGTAGGTGGGAGGGGGGGGGGGGTGCAGGAGGGGGGGGGGGGCAGACGGGAGAAGGGGTGCACAGTGGTAGGGAGGGACGTGGTGGTACTGGTAAGATGGGCCAGTGGTGAAAGGTGGAAGGTGGACAGTGCGGGGGGAGGGGGAGGGTGTGGGGGGGGGGGCGATGGTTTGTCTGTTCGCCCACTGATTGGCTGAATGATATGTCTGTGTTCATGCGTTGGGTATCTTGTGCGGCTCTAGAAGATGGCGTTGATGTTTTACCTGACGATGATGCTGATACTGATACCGACACGTAGGTATATATATATATATATATATATATATATATATTATATATATATATATATTATATATATATATATATATATGTGTGTGTGTGTGTGTGTGTGTGTGTGTGGTGTGTGTGTGGTAGCCTACACACACACACACCACACACACACACACACACACACACACACACACACACACACACGCACGCACGCACGCACGCACGCACGCACGCACACACACACACACACACACAAAGAGAGAGAGGGGGTAGGTACAGAGAGAGATATCGAGAGATAGATAGATAGATAGACAGACAGACAGATTTTTTTTAATGCAGCACCCCTTAACCCATGTCAGTTCCCTTGATGTCAAAACGGGTTTACCACCACCATACAGCGTCTTCACGGATGGTGATATCGTTTCGCTAGCTCTGTGTGTTGTGTGTGTGTGTGTGTGTGTGGAGAGAGAGAGTGAAGAATAAACACGCCTTGGAGTTTGACACTGGCCATAAAACAAGTCTCAACGTCCCTTCACAGGACCCTCACGTTGCGTCCGCTGTGATGGGTTTATGAAACACGTGTTGTGTGAGGGGAATCGAAGCAGGTGCTTCAGGTGCTCAGAGATATATTGGCCATGGGTGATCTGTGTACATTCTGAGTTGATGTGCGCGTCTGGTCTGATGTGCAGGACGATGTTGGAGTGACCTTTTCAGTTTGAGCGCACACACACATTCCTTTCGCCCTCAGTTTCAGGAGACATATGACTTGTCTGTACGTCCTTTTTTCAGTACATTTTGTTTCATTTTCAAGGTTCTGTAGGTATAATTTCAACATTTCACCAATGAAAAGATAAGGGAAAATATAACTAAACTCCAGAGAGAATGAAGGAAAATTCAGAAAAAGAGGCAACGTAAGTATATCGGAAACACATATACACATCCAGAGTCTCTGTTTGGCCTTACACATCCAGAGTCTCTGTTTGGCCTTACACATCCAGAGTTCTTGTTTGGCCTTACACATCCAGAGTCTCTGTTTGGCCTTTAGTTTTCATTGATTTGAATGTTGTTTGTCTTGCCTGAGAAGGTTGAAGAGGTCGCAACGCGTAGTGTTTGTTTTGTCATTTGATTATTCTTTTGTTTGGAGACACAGTGATTTCCGGGTTTTTTTTATCATATAACACACACACACACACACACACACCACACACACACACCACACACACAATATATATATATATATATATAATCAAAGTGATAAATACCCAATAATGATTTTTGAGTGCTCGACCCCTTGGGGAGCAACATTTGTTAAAATAAGTACTTTAAAAGAGAAATCGACAATTTGTTTCTAGCGCTTGCGCTGTCATCAGGTGATACAGCGCAACGCCGCTAGAACAAATTTGCGATTTCTCTTTTTAGTACCTTATTTAAACAAATATATTATGATTATATATATTATATATATATATATATAAATATAATATACTGTTCCATATCTTTGATCTGCCCTGCATCCTTGAATGGATCCAAGCATAGGCTCAAGATTGTCCCCTATATCTTATACTGTTTGAATAATGCTTTTAGTTTTTCAGCAACTTTTTTCGTCTTCACACTTTTGTTTTGTTCCATTTTACTACCCTTCGCTGGCTGCTTTGAGGGTGCTGTTGGATTCTTTTTTGAACCCTTGGTGGTGAGAACACCACAGAATTATGGACTGTGGTGTGTCTCTATTTGACACAAAGAGCACACGACACAATCAGCCGTGTCTCCCTGATGAGTCCCGATCCAGCGGACGAAAGGCCTAGGAGCAGGCAATACAAATAATGTGCCTTCAGAGGGATTACGATGGTTCCCTCAGGCAGCTAGTGAATGGGCTTCTCATATTTATAAATATTTCCCCACATTTTCTCCATTTTCAATTTTTTTTTTTAAAGTTCAAATCTTTGCCAAGTCGTTACTAAAACGACTGAAGAATTGTTGACCTGCACTTGTTTTCTCCCACTACTTAATTGTTCAGCATTATATATATATATATATATATATATATATATATATGTTTATAGCATGCCCGTCTATTCATCTATTATATCCGCGTGCGTGCGTTCGTGCATGTATGTGTGCGTGAATGTGTGTATGCATGCTTGCGTTTGTGTGTGTGATTAAGGATATATGTATGGTGGAACTCTCCACTACAACATATTCCTTGCTCCGTTCTTGCAAGTGATAACGGAGGAATATACAAAGACTGACTAAGGTTTTTATTCACTTCCCGAGTATTTTGGTTTTAGCTTCCGGTGAGTTTAGTTGCACGTGACCGTCACTTTACTAAATGACCTACACACGGACAATGCTGGTAGTTTCCCAACAGAGTCCCAGAATAATTGTTGGCATAGAGTTTCAGAAATGGTTTTTACGTCTTTTTGACAATCTGGTCGGTTTTAATTCCTCTTGGTCCCGGAACTTTTAAGAAACTTTCAAGCATTTTGATCGGCTGTACTATGTCACGATGTTTTGAATCTTAATGCAGTATTCCATAGGGTTGACTGGCTATATTACACCATATGTCTATTTAATAAACAATGAATAAATAGGAGTTTAGGATGCCTAGAATAGGAGCCCTATAAATACCGTTAGAGCTAAGGAAGACGTCTTAAAACCCAAACCGCTGTGATAATTATATAAATTCAATTAGATTTATTAAACTTCTGCTCTTGAACTTACCAGGGTCGATGTTTCCTACATACGGATTTGATTCAATGATGTGTTTAGAACCAGCTCCCGTCAATCGTCGCAGCGTTTCACATCAGATGAAATGTCACTTGTTCGTCAGAATATCTAGGTTTAAATAGAAAATCGACAGGGGAAAAAATATTCTCCAGTGAGGGCTTTAGTTACCAGAGTGGAGAACAACACAACAGGCCACTGTTTCGCTCTCTTCAAAGCTCATCGGGTTTGGTACTAGATTCTGATGAGGAGTACTGTTTATGAATAAAAAGGAAACCGCTTGAAACCGGGTAGATCCTCGTGTATATATAAAAAGTATCTCCAGAAAGCAAAGCTGAATAATTATTGAAAGGAAAATTAAACATTTTGATGGAAATGATCGACTTGAATTTGTCCAGAAATTAAACGGGTGGACATGTACAAGACGCGGCCTATGGCGGCCATTAATCGACGACTGGTTCTAACCCACCCAAGAAGAAGACAAAAAGAACACCAACAACTACAACGAAAGAAGACAACTTCAATGACTACCACCGTTGAATCACAACAATGACCAACCGTACCATGAATCTCTAAACCAGTGGCATCAAGGACGACCGTGAAAGAACATGTCCCTAAAAGCTTTCGCTATGAAGTCGTAAAACTCAACCATGAACAGGGGCCATTAATCGAAACAAGATTCCACACAGATGAAAACATTATTCGTACTATGATACAAACGTAGTTCAAAACACAATTCCATAAGTCTGAATGGTTCACAGTGTGATGCAAAACACGTTCAACTGAAAATCGTCTAGCACTAGTGCCTCTAGAGCTTGACAGTTTGTGTGTTTAAACAACATCAAAATAGGACAAAAACTCTACGATAAATTGCAGTCTATTTTAGCAATATTTTATATAGGTTATGACCTTTACTCTTGATCTCACAACACGTGTTTTTTTGTTTGTTTGTTTGCTGTTTTTTTGTACACTATCGCACATGTAAGCTCATCTACCTTGATGTCGGTCAAATATTCTTTAAAGGGACACTAGTAAATGTGACAATGATTTTTTCAGAATGTTCGTTGGCAATGAACCGGACAATAAACTTTCCGCAACAAAGATGGTCGTGGTGGGCGCTGCTGGAGTTTGTGTCCTGGCGCTGGGTGAGGGCGTGTGTGTGTGTCATGGTTTGGTTGTCATTCTTTGGAGCTTGCCTGGTGAGTCTTTAGCCTTTAATGTGTGCTTCATTGTTTTCTTCTTATTAGTTAGTTAGTTAGTTAGTTAGTTAGTTAGTTAGTTAGTTAGTTAGTTAGTTAGTTGGTGTTGGTTGGTTGGTTGGTTGGTTGGTTGGTTGTGGTTGGTTGGTTGGTTGGTGTTGGTTGTTCGTTGGTTGGTTGGTTGGTTGGTTAGTTTGTTTGTTAGTGTGTTAGTTAGTTAGTTTGTTTGTTTGTTTGTTTGTTTGTTTGTTTCGTTTTGTTTGTTAATCATTCATTTGTTTGTTTGTTATCTTAATCACTCACTTCTTGATTTTTTTCATGCGAGTGTCTTTGTCAATCCACTTACTCATTCATCAACCCATTGAAATGGATCTGAGGAGGGAATTGCACGTAAGTTGCTACCATATCTCAACCTTCTCCGTCCCTTTCTAATATCCGGAAAGGAGGGAAGTGTTGGGATGGGGGTGGGGGTGGGATGGGTAAAACAGACGGCTGAGAAATAAAAAAACCCTTCCGCAGTGTTTGTCACTACGACATCGGCGAATGTTTGTTTTATGGAAGAAGAACACATCAAACTGCAGGCACTGGACAGACAGACAGACGGACAGACAGAGAGTCGTTGGAGGAGGAGCTATGTGTTTAGAACTGAGGAGACAGGGGACAAGCAACGAGTCAGCGACTGTCGCACAGCGGCCGGGTAAACGGGAGTGGGTTGCGTTGTGTTGCGTTGTGTTGCGTTGCGTTGTGTTGCGTTGCGTTGTGTTGTGTTGCGTTGCGTTGCGTTGTGTTGCGTTGCATTGCGTTGCGTTGTGTTGTGTTGTGTTGCGTTGCGTTGTGTTGTGTTGTGTTGCGTTGCGTTGCGTTGCGTTGCGTTGCGTTGCGTTGCGTTGCGTTCTGTTGTGTTGCGTTCCGTTGCGCACCGCTGTGCTGTGCTGGCATCTCCTCCTGTAGCGATGTTAGTGCATCAGGGTATGCTTCTAACTGTTAACCTCTCTACTGATGCCAAATCATTGGGGGCTGCTTCGGGTATAAATGTGCATAGTATCGAACTTTGCATTCTGCATTCCCATATCAGTGCGCGGAATACGTATTTCCCCACTGCAAAAGGCTGAGTATGTATGGATGCAAATGCTCTGTAAGTATAAAAATGCCAAGGCTGAAAGGGATGGTATTTTACGAATTGTCCTTGGAAGACAGGGGTCTAATTTTACTCTCATTTTCTCTTTGGTATGATTCTGCTGTCAAGAAGAAACCTCCCAAGCAAGTGTTTCGGCTTTGACCTTCTTTAAAGTGTTAGGAGTTCAGGGGTGATGAGGCTGTCTTCTCTGGAGACCTGCTATTAAGCTCTCCCCTAAGTTTCTTCATGGGACCAGCCGCCGTGGCGAAGTGGTTAGCGTCGCGGACTCCCGGTTGGAAGGTCGTGGATTCGAATCCCATCAGAGTCATGTGGGTTTTTCTGCCTCGACCGGCTCCTACCCATAGTTGAGTTTGCTGCGGACTCAGTTGGGAAGACTGGGACCACACAGTCGAGTTTCATCCACTTAATGGATGCATTTCTGAGAGTGTTGCTCAAATTTCCTGACCAACACTGCAGGTGCCTGTATCTCTCGGGCCTGGTTGACGCCGGGATATATTATGAAAGGAAGCGTAGAGGACAGCCCTGTCATGTAGTCTCAGACCGAAATGGAAATCCGTAGCACCATCTTAATCATCCTCATTCTCATCGATCAGCATTAAAAAAAAAAAATGTCTGAAATTCTGTGACCCTTCATACCCTGCTCTCATGGTGACCTCAATTTCGATGTCCTCTACACGTCTGTGGCCTTGGTTTGGTTCCGTCGGGAACACCGGTATCGGCGAGTCCATGGGGCTGTCGTTGGACGGACGTGGTTCCCCCCCCCCCCCCCCCCCCCCCCCCCCCCCCCGGAGGGAGAGCTCACTCACGCCGGCTCCGCGACTAAGCAATTATTGTCGTCAGTAGGAGGCTTAGTAGGTGGTGTCCTGCGTACGTTAGATCAGAACAGGCGCCACTGAACACCACCGAAGTGACTCGGCAGCAGTGCAGTGTTTCCTCCGGTGGGTTGCCTCATGACGACTTGACACTGACTGCTCCCTGTGGATTGCCGGTGCCGGGGCTGCGGCGGGGCCGACCGGGCTGTGGCTGTGGACGGGATTGTCGGAATGAGCGGCGTGGGTGCACTGCCTCTGAGGTGGCGGAGAGGTTGGGACAGGAAAAAAAAAAAGTTTCTTCATGGGGTTTCTGTCGCTTATCCCGATTTATGTCGACCAACTATTTTTAAAACATTATGGCTTTTTCCGGCCTTTGAAATGCAATTTTTAACATTCAACTTTGAAAAAAGACAGATTCATTGAATTTTTTCATTAGATTGATACTGTAAATGAGAGCCATTTAATGCCAACTGTGAACGACTTCGGGATTAGACACATCCTTATTAATCAATATAATAAATTTTGTTCAAGAAAAATTCCAATTCATTGATGACAATGCACTTGCATGGGCTGTCGATATCCATTTGAATTTTTTAAAACACATTTCAAAATTCCTTTTGATCTTATTTTCCTCGTTGAATATATCATCGAAATTGCTATGCTATCGGAATACTAAAGAATAGTTAGCAGTCAAGAATGTATTAACAAATTAAATACCATTGGATCGATTACTGAACCTTAGGAACTCTGCTTTCCAAAGTTTGCTACTTTTCTTCCGTTTGTCCGAAAAAAGTGATAGAGCCTTAAATATATACTTAAAATTCAAAATTCTCTGGTTAAAAAGAATCAAGAATCTATCAAACTCTGTCATGAGTCTCTCTGGGTGCAGAGAAGGTCACAAATACAATTTTCCTCATGACAGGCTGATTTCTAATCTGTGTTGTCAGTTTTACTGAATGATTTATCGTTGGCCGACCCTTTAAAAACCCTGCTTGCTTTAGTGGCATGACGCAGTTTTCATTTGCTTATGGGATTCGATTGACAACATTTTTCAGTCTTCACTGACGTGGTATGCAAGTGCTACTGATCTTTAACTAGAAATGTTTTTTATGAGGTTTACCTCCGTTTTAGTAATGTAATAACATAATTTTCAGATGTTTGGAATAGATCCTGAAAGCTAATATTCATAATGAATTGTGGAACACTTTGACCCATTCATCAGGTAGATCGGTTAACATAATGCATGTGATGCTGTTCACTCCAGCTAAAGGTTTAAATTGTTCTGATAAGATAAGATAACGTTGCTTATAGCCCGGCCGACCGCAAAGGGCCACATCAGGGCTGTCACCGCGTTAAAATCAACTCACAAGTCATTCATTCACACAATTCTATAAAATTGATCGAAAAACCTATCTGAAAGTTTGTTAAAAATCTTTCAACTGTAAAATCTCAGATCCGATGAAAAATGTTAATCTCTTTCAAGAACGCAGACATCGCGTCATCTCTGAACAAGGTTTTCATGGAATCTGCTGTAAAATGTTTGTGTCTCACATCGTGCAAGTCTCACATCGTACAAGTTCCATGACATGGAATGCACCACGGAGCTTCTTCACTCTTTAAAAGGTGCGAATGGGTAAAATACGAGTGGCCGGTGTGCAGCCGGCACAGTACTGTTTCTCTTTACGACCACCAGACGAAGATGAGAGGAACTCCTTAAGGTTTGGACGGATCTGAAAGAGTTTTGTTATCCGTCTGTGTGTTCCAATCCTCCTGCCAGAGGTCTCTGACATAATCGTTAATTTTGGGTTTCAAATCTGAGCAGGGAATATATATGTTGGGCAATTTCTGTTTTGGCATTCTTGGCTAAACGATCAACCATTTCGTTCCCTCCGATGCCAACATGACCAGGAACCCAAGCCAGAATAATGTTGTAACCATCCGCTTTCAACTTAGTAAAAAGTTCAAAGAAGTGTAAAGTTCTGGATGCTGAAGGTTGCGGCCAGCTATGGCCTCCAAAGCCGACAGTGAATCTGACAGAACCAGAAAGTCTCTCTTCTTAGATTGTGAGATTACCCTCAGTGCTAGAACCAGAGCTGCAAGTTCAGCAGAGTAAATTGTTCTGATAGTCTCTTTCATCTCTTTTGAAGTGATTGGCTTGAATAAAGTCATTTTCGTTGGGATTTGGATCCGCTTATGTTTCTGATTCTGATTTTTTTTTCTTCGAAACTCTCTCGTTTCATGTTGAAAGCAGTTGTAACTGCAGATGTTACTGAGCATAGAGACAATATCTTCAGCCTTTGTTTTTCAGTCAGAAACTTAGGCTGCAAGACATATACCGTATTTCTTTTCTTTAATTCAATTCGGGTTTTTTTTTCAGTTCTTAGAAGTGATTTACTTTTCTTCTACAAAACTTTCCAGAACTGCAAATTCATGTACCGAATGAAGCATCACATTTCTTTTGAAGGCTGTGATGGTTTCCTTTTCAACTCTCTGCCTGTCTTTGTCTCTTCTTTCCCAATGAAACATGACATTTCTTTTGATGGCTGTGATGGTTTCCTTTTCAACTCTCTGCCTGTCTTTGTCGCTTTTTTCCCCAACGTTGTTGTTGTTGCTTTTGTTGGTGTGGTGGTGGTGATGATCATGGGAATGATGATGATGATGTGATGATGATGATGATGATGATGATGATGATGATGATGATGATGATGATGAGATCGATGATGATGATGATGATGATGCCATTTCTTAGTTAGGCTTGATTCGTTTCCTTGGGGATTTTCTTTTCACATTACCACACTCGGTACAAAAGACTAACAATCTGCGTCCCATTTTACCTTTCCCTTTGCAGATTTTGCCACAGGCACTCCTTTTGTACCAACCTTTCTCCCACAGTCAGCATGCACAGTTCTCATCTTCACCTCGTCAGTGTATCACTGTGCATTCTCGTCTGCCACATCTCTCCCAGCCACGCAGGGAAAAAGATACCCTGCCCACCGAAAAAAGGGGGACTACTGACTTCCGGTGACCCAGCAGTTCCGGATCCGTTCCATGACGTCACTGAGGAAGAGCTTTCCCGTCTGTACGATTTTCTGAAGTTCCTTCCAGATTTGAATCTGGGTCCTCCTCAAGAGGCCACCGTGGACAAGGCTTTCATCTACATGGTGGATCTGCTGCTGCCTCCCAAGAAGAAGGTGCTGGATTTTCTGGACAGAGAGCGTCCTCAACCGAAACGCGAAGCTCGTGTGATGATCTTCAGAGGAGACAAGTTGGAACCTGTCGTAGAAGAGTGAGTTTTGGTAGTGTGTGTGTGTGTGCGTGCGTGCGTGCGTGCTGCGTGCGTGCGTGCGTGCGTGCGTGCGCGCGCGCGGGCGCGCGCGCGGCGTCCGTGTGTGTGTTGTGTGTGTGTGTGTGTGTGTGTGTGTGTGTGTGTGTGTGTGTGTGTGTGTGTGTGAAAGAGACAGACAGAGACAGAAACAGAGCAGAGACAGAGACAGACAGAGACAGATAGACACAGACAGATAGACAGACAGACAGACAGACCGACAGACACAGAAAGCGATGTCGAACAGTAGATTATAGATAAAGACAAAGAATAAGCAGAAAGGACATAACCGTGCACTCTCTCTCCAGGTACCGAGTGGGTCCTTTGCACCGACCGACCTACGCCAAACTGATCCTCAGTTCCCAGCGGAGAAACCCTGTGGCTTTCGCCCTCCGACCTCTCAGCATCAGTGAATCGGAAGCCATGGCCCTGTACCTGCTGCCCAAGATTGATGAGGAGGTAGGCTGTGAAACATCAAAGTTCTCCCTGCACCTGGCCTTAATGTATCCTGTTTGTGGATACACCTGGCCTTAATGTATCCTGTTTGTGGATACACCTGGCCTTATTGTATCCTGTTTGTGGATACACCTGGCCTTATTGTATCCTGTTTGTGGATACATCGGCATTGTCACGGATCATTCAAGTGCACATCTGTTTCTTTTTTGTTGTTGTGGGGTTTGTGCGAAATGCACAAATCGAGCTTTTCTAACCACTTCGGCTCTCGGATTTAATCAGTCCTCAACCTGGGGCCAAGTAATGGCGTCCAGCTGGTTCTGTACTGTATGTGTGAGCGGTGGCACAGTCCTGGAGCAGAAGCTGAGGTTCAGGCAGCTGCCGTGCATGGACTTTCAGACCCCAGCCAGGGCTGCTGACGACTCTCCCTGAAAACCCAAGTGGACTCCAGACAGGCAAGACAAACGACCATGTTCACCAGACAGCACTGGGTGGTTGCCATGTACAGCGGTGAAAGGTCTGGTGAATATATTTTAGTGCCTTCTCTTCAACACCTGATCTACACGCTACCCCTATCCCTGTAATTGTTTTCTCTACATCTTTGCAGGCCATACTATATGACAGGGTAAATGCTTTTGTGTAAGATTTAATTGTTCCGAACAATTCCCGACGATTCAAGATCCGACGGAGATGAGGGGAAGATTCTGTTTCTGTTGTGTTGTATACAGAATACCAATTGGACACACCTTTGACCATCACATCCATATGAAACAAAGGATCCATGCACCACCCCGCAATAGAACCAGGCACTCACACTTTCCCACCACAGCCCTGCTTTCACCAGGACAAACTGCACACAACCATATGATAACAAGGACAAACTGCACACAAACCATATGATAACAAGGACAAACTGCACACAAACCATATGATAACAAGGACACACTGCACACACACCATATGATAACAAGGACAAACTGCACAAACACCATATGATCACAAGGACAACTTGCACACAAACCATATGATCCAAGGACAAACTGCACACACACCATATAATAACAAGGACAACTGCACACACACCATATGATAACAAGGACAACTTGCACACACACCATATAAAACAAAATGCATCCAAAGCATAGTGGAACATGTACAAAGCGTTCGTAATACCAGGACCGGTTTTTCACCAGTTGTGATAAATGAACTGTAACACGTACCAAACCGCGGGAACCTGTCATCACAAAAATTGGATAACATGGACACACTGTACAAGATATCAAACAAGGACAACAAAAGTTGACACATGAAATGCAACAAACCATATGTCACAAGGACAAACTGCCCCCTTTATTAATGACACATAATCCCATGATAGTATACAAATCTGCACCCCCATATGATAACATGCAAACAACACCATATGATGAACCTGAAATCAAATGTACGACACCGCACACACAATAGTCGGACAAACGAGCACAAGACAAAACACGACACGTCAGACCTCTAGTCTATTACAGGCAAATGACACACAACAATATAGGACACATGCAAACACATAATGTTTCACAAGACAAACTGCCATACCCTATGTCCGGCTGCACACAACAAGATCACAAGGCAAACTGCAACCATTCGATACAATATCAACTGTCCACTATTGTTTCGAGTGCCTGCCGAACAACCTAAACACGAATCCTGGTCGTGTTTTGTCATGGACTGGTTTGATCCACCGGTTTTTTCTTCTTCATTGTTATAAATGATTGTATTACGTTTCCCGCCGGAATCTTCCTCATTTGAGTAAAGGCCTGTAATGTAGTTTCAACTAACCGGGGAACAAAAGCTGAGATGTACCTATGTCACAACGATCCTGCCCGTCTATTTTTATTACCAATATCCTGTGTAGTAACAATTCTGTCCCTCTTATTTGATTCATGCAATAAACGGCACTGTGAACCTAAATAAATGTTAGCGAACCGCCAAGGGAAACGTGGACAAACGAGGCACAAGACAAAACACGACGCGTTTCGACCCCTTAGGTCTTCTTCAGGCAAGATACAAACAAATAGGACAATGAAAATGAAATGGTTTTCATTCAACGCCTGCCTACCTTGCGCTGAAGAGATCTAAGCTAAGTGGCAATTTCGTTCAATTTCATTGTCCTATTTGTTTGTGTCTTGCCTGAAGAAGACCTAAGAGGTCGAAATGCGTCGTGTTTTGTCATGTGACTCGTTTGTCCACGTTTCTCTTGGCGGTTCGTTAACATTCGTTTAAGATTTGTTTAGATTTCCGCCTGCCATCGTCTCCCTTTGCAGCTAGGCACTGTAATCGTCATGTCTTCATGTCGTAGATGATTTACCTGTCTTTTGAAGAGGCAGTCAGAAAAGCCGGAGGAGAGAGAGGCGAGGGACGACGGGGAAGAGAGTGGACTGAGGGTTGGGAGGGGGGATCATGTAGTGAATAGATTTGTATCTTAGCCGGTTGGCATGGGTCCACGGAAAACGGCAATAGACTGATGTCATCAATGGAATCTCAATGATCCTGGCCTTGGGATACGAGACTAACAGGACCAGGAAGAAGGCACACTGCCTCGTGAGACATCTTCCACGAAGGAAGCTGCAGCTACATGGTGGCACCAGACAGAACAAGGGTCCGGGAAGGGCTCTCGCCTTTGGCAACAAGCAGTTACCAGTTGCAGAGCAAAGCAACAACAGTAGCAGCAGCAACAGTAACGACAACAATTACGACAACAATAACAATAACAACAACAACAACAACAACAACACCGCAAGGAGTGGCTCCCCAGGACTGGAGATTTATCTTCCTTCCCCTACTTACCTCTGATCCCTTCCCCTCTTCCCCTCCCTACCCCTTTTCCCCTCACTCCCAGTCTCTTCTCTCTCCTCTCTCTCTCCTCCCCTCTCTCTTCTCTCTCTCTCTCTCTCTCTCTCTCTCTCTCTCTCTCTCCTCTCTCTCTCTCTGTCTGTCTGTCTCTCTCTCTCTCTCCTCTCTCTCTCTGTCTCTCTCTCTCTCTCTCTCTCTCTCTCTCTCTCTCTCTATTTCTTTCACCTGAAAATGTTCATGAGCAACGTGAATGGAGGAGACATGTTTAGTTCAGTTTGTTTTCATAGCAGTCAGACCAGTCGTTGTTTGAAATCATGTTAGTTTGATAGTTTACACTTTTCCTTATCCATGCGTGCGTGCGTACATGAGTGCGCGCGCGCGCGCGTGTGCGCCGCGCGCGCGTGTGTGTGTGTTGTGTGTGTGTGTGTGTGTGTGTGTGTGTGTGTGTGTGTGTGTGTGTGGTGTTTACCTGCCCGTCATATATTTTCAGATGATACTTATTGAGGTACATAGCACTGCTTATAGTAACACAGAAGTCTCCAAAAGGAATGGCGTTGTCGTATGATCAGAATCAGAATCTGTATTTCAATGTGATCTAATACAACGTGCTGAGGAGACGGACGAGCAGAAGGAAGAAGCCAATATCTGCCGCTCTGTCGGCGGGATATTATCTGATAGACAGTAATTAAGATAATCCAGTGAAGTCTTCAAATGAGTCCGCTTGCTGATGATGATGTCGATGATGATGATTTGGATGGTCAATCAGCTTCTGGCGGGATTCATCATGGTTCATATCAAGAAGATCACTTCATGGCCTTCAACAGTATTTCCATTCCTCATTGGCTGCTGCGCTGCTCCTGCATATGATGATGATGATGAAGATGATGATGATGATATGTGATAGTGGTGTGGTGGTGGTGTGGTGGTGTGGTGGTGGTAGTGTAGTGATGATGGTGATGATGATGAATGATGTGATGATGATGATGATGATGATGATAGTGTGGTGGGTGGTGTGGTGGTGGTGGTGGTGGTGTGGTGATGATGATGATGATGATGATGATGATGATGAGATGATGATGATGAGATGATGATGATCCCTGTGCTTCAGACAGCCTTCATCTTGATCGGGACTTTGGAAGCCGCGATACGAATGATTACGATAATGATGGTGACGACGACTATGATCGACGACATATGATGAATGATGAGATGGTGATGATGACGTTGTTCGTATGAGGAGGGTGAGGAGGAGGAGAAGGAGGAGTGGTGGAGAAGGAGACAACACTTATGATGTTGGCTGTGCTGCAGGTGGGCTTTATCTTGATGGAGAGCTATGGAGGTCGCTTCACACACTGCTTCACACCCGCTGCTCAGTTTCTCCGGGTCTCCGAAAGGGACAGCCCTGGTGGGGAAGATCGCCCGACTCGCCTGGATCAACCGCCACCTATGCCGCAGAATATCCCCTGTGAGCGATCTGATTGGCCAGTTTTCACCCCTAGCATTCATTATTATTTTGGGACTCACACGTCTCTCTGACCCTTACGCTCACTCTCTGTCCTCTCTCTCATCTCTCTCTCCTCTCTCTGCTCGTCTCTTTCTCTCTGCTCTTTTTGCTCTCTCCTCTCTCTCTCTCTCCTCTCTCTCTCTCTCTTCTCTCTCTTCTCTCTCTCTCTCTCTCTCTCTCTCTTCCAGAGAAGCAGCAGCAGCAGCATAAAATATGAGTTTCTACAGGTCTTTTGAAAGGAGAAGATGACTGGATATTACGAATAGTGACAAGCAAGATGATTTCACACATGTGCTCCAGTCCAGTAAACAAAATGCTCCCTATCCTAATAGCTTTTTCATGTATGGCTCAGATAGACGCCTTTCCTCGTCCAATGAAGGAAGCTGTCTATTGGAACCTGAGAGGTGAAGCGATCAGACATACATGCTGGGGAAGTCACACAGTGAAGCATGTTGTTCGTCCGTCGAGTCACGAGAACCACTTCAGTCATTTTGGGGGTGAGGGAGGAGGGGGCAGTTGCTTTGTGGATACGTAGGTGCCTAATCAACCCGATGTGTGCACGGAATGTGCGGTGACAGCTTGGACAGGCAATGTGGGAGACCTGCTCTTGATTGCTGGTAAGGGCTTTCTTTGCCGGTCTCTTTTGTTGCGCTTCAGCTGTCCTTTCTTCACATAGACTGGCGCCTTTGTGGACAGAGTAGCTAGCTTGATGGATAGCGGTTTGTTCTCAAGTGTCAGGGTCGATATTAAACGCTTTCAAGGGTGTTTTGGGGAGCGTCCTTGAAGCGTTTCTTCTTACCACCCTGGGAACGCACTCCTTGTTGCAGCTGACCGTTGAAGAATCTCTTGTGTAGCCAGTGATCTGGCATGCGAGCTGCATGACCTGCCCATCGAAGCTGAGACAGCATCAGGATGGTGTGGATGTTCCGCAGATCTGCTTGGTCAAGCAGCACCTCTATGTCTGCGGTTTTGTCCAGTCATTCTGTAAAGCACGACAAAGAGTAGAAAGCTTGTGTTCAGTTGGTGGCCGTCTTCAGGAAAGGTTGTGCAGCCATCGTAATGTCATATCAGAACAGGTCATCTTTCACAAGAAGAGTGTACCAGCCCCATATGGCAATTCCATATCTGTGAACGTTTCATTCGGCAACAAAGGTGCATTGATGGTGAAAGCACATAGATATGTTACGTGTATGTCATGACGGGCAAAAGGTGGGACTGGAAGGAGAGGACAGAAATGAAGAAAAGGAGGATGGGAGTTGATATGCAATATTCAAGTTAAGGAATTGTTTGCTGAATTTGGGATTGTTAATTGAATTCTATATTTGTTTATTCATTCCATCATCCTCCAATACATCACCTTATATTGTTCACGCCATCATCCTCCAATACATCCACCTATATTGTTCACCCATCCATCCTCCAATACATCCACCTTATATATTTCACCCATCCATCCTCCAATACATCCACCCTTATATATGTTCACCCATCCATCCTCCAATACATCCCCTTATATATGTTCACCCATCCATCCTCCAATACATCCACCCTTAATATGTCACCCATCCTCCCCAATACATCCACCCTCATATATGTCACCAATCCCACCTACCCAACCCTACATCCCACGCACCACGCATGTGTGTGTGTGTGTGTGTGTGTGTGTGTGTGTGGTGTGTGTGTGTGGTGTGTGTGTGTGTGTGTGTATGTGTTGTGTGTGTGTGTGTGTGTGTGTGTGTGTGTGGTGTGTGTGTGTTTTGTGTGTGTGTGTGTGTGTGTGTGTGTGTGTGTGTGTGTGTGCGTGCGTGCGTGCGTGCGTGCGTGCGTGCGTGCGTGCGTGCGTGCGTGCGTGTGTTTTGTCCTAGTCTCTATCCCCTAGATTTCGGAGTCTTGCTCACCTGACCAGCAATGACCCCACGCAGTGGTCAGTGGAACAGGTGTGGTACAGCAACGTCTTCTACTCCTCCCTGTCCGAGCTGGCTGACCGCTACAGAAATGACCCTCTGACCCCCAAGACTGTGCGTCCCTTAGTGCCAGCGGACCAGCCTGAAGACTATTCCACCATCACACAGCGCGGCGGTCCCTTTCCCGAGACACCTCAGAGGCCTCCAGTGCAGGTCAGTGTCGAGGTTGGGGTGGGATGGGGGTGGGTGGCAGTACGGGGGGGGGGGGGGGGTGGAGGTTGAGGGTAGGAAGGGACTGGAAGTAAAGGGGAGTAGCGAGTGCGTGCGTACGCGGGGCTTGTGTGTGCGAGTGTGCGTGTGTGCGTTCCTGCGCGCGCGCGGTGTGTGTGTGTGTTGTGGTGGTGGGTTGGTGTGTGTGTGTGGTGGGGTGTGTGGTGGTGTGTGTGTGGTGTGTGTGGGGTGTGTGTGTGTGTTGTGTGTGTGTGTGGTGTGTCTGCGTGCATGCGTGCGTGCGTGCATGCGTGTGGTGTGTGTGTGTGTGTGTGTGTGTGTGTGTGGAGAGAGAGAGAGAGAGAGAGAGAGAGAGAGAGAGAGAGAGAGAGAGAGAAGAGAGAGAGAGAGAGAAGGAACTCTGATTATTTTTCCCACCTTTTTCATTCAGCCTGTGAACAAAGTCAAACGGTTTTACAACCCGCGCTTTTATGAAACTTTCCTTAATGATATGATGATGAGACGTTAGTTCATTACCGTGAACACATCTGATGTTTGAAAAATGACGATGACGGTACCAGTGACGACACTGGAATTGAGGATAAAACCTAAAACCCATTTAAAAAGTTGGTGGGGGAGAATGGAAAGAGTCTGAACATAGAACTGATTTGATGCTGGTGATAAAAAATGATGAAAAAAGTTTGACGATGGTGATGATGACTGTGATGATGATGATGAGATGATGATGATATGATGATGATGATGATGATGATGATGAGAGAAAAAATGACTTTCATACTTGTGAGAATTGCCATCTTAATCTCACCGATGAGAAATGATGTTCCCAATAATGAGTTTGATGATGAGATGATGTGATGATGATGATGATGATAATGATGATGAGATGATGATGATGATGATGATGATGATGATGATGATGATGATGAGGGACGACGAGGGACGACGACAACGACGACGACGACAACCGCCACCACCAACAACCCCAACCACCCCCACCACCATTGTCTTCCACAGCTGGAACTGGACGGAAAAACGTTACAGCATCCACTACCGTCACGTGCAGTCCTCCAGTGGTCCTTTCCACGTTCGTTTGTCCTCGTTCCGAGGTCCTCAGGCCTACGACGTGCGCTATCTGGGTCACCGGGTGGCCTTCGAGCGGGGCGTCGGATATCGCCGCCTTCTACTCCGGCGACGGGCCCTTCAAATCACCGATTACTCGACAGCGGAGTGTTGATTGGTATGGGGGGTTTGTCCCCACTTTACGGCAAAAACAACACCCAGTAACTGGAGTGGGAAAACTGCTGTCAAAATGGGGCAAAAAAAATTTTCATGTTCATGGGGAAAATAGTGATTTTGATGTTAAAATTGTTTTCACTTGGATTGATTTCTTTAAATATTAAAACAAATAACTCGTGTCAGTTTTGACGCTGAGATTTCATGAGTATAGTGGAGTGCTGATTGGTACGGGGGTTGTCATATTTTACTGCTAAAACATCAACAGTTTTTTATACTGGAAAACAAACATTCCTGTCTTCATGGGGAAAAATGTAATGTTCATGGGAAAATAGTTATTGTGCTTTTTTAAAATTTCTTTTAACTTGGAACTGCTTTTTTTTATATGAAATAGTAATTGCCTTACTTCGACGCTGAGAATTCATGAATTAGTGAGAAAGAAAACCTTACTTTTGACGCTTTTTAAGCTGTGGGCAAGATTACTAATTATGGTAGTGATTAGCAGTTTTCGGCCTTTGCAAAGGTGTCTGTTCTGGCTACGATCCGATACAAACAATACTAGTGCACATACGTATGCGTCTTATTTCCTCTCTTTCATGACTCATTGTTAAAAGCTTTCTTGAGTTACAGTCATGTGTTTTCTGAGGGCGTAATAATCGTTTTCGTGATGATTACATCCGAATGCCACGTGAGGTTTGAAAAGCTAGAAAACGAGTAATTACGCAACGAGCACATTGGTGATCATTCTTGTTTTCGTATAAAAACGTGAATTACCTTTGTCACGGCCATGTCTTTGGGAAGCTTTTCTCATCTCCTGGTAGGATTCTCAAAATCTACCAGAGCTGTGTTAAACAAACTTCGTAAGAAAATTGAATACGACCCAAGGATAAGCTCATGTGATTTCTGGCGGATCCGAGAGACGTTCTGGATCAGTCAGCAGATCCTGGATTGTTCTTTTATATCTATTTTTCAACCTGCTTGACCAGAAAAGTAGGTTTCTACACATATAATGTCACCCAGTGATGTGAAATAACTGATGTCATGCTTTAAAGATGATGACACGTGCGAATTGATGTCATACGTGTAACAGCTTTGCCGTGATACTTTATATGAAAATCTATATGATCTGATAGGCAACTTTTGTTGCTGCTGTTGCTGCTGCTGTTGTTGTTGTGTTGTTGTTGTTATTGTTGTTGTTTCCCAGTAGTCTGATCTACTTTTGTGGAGGTCTTTGCCCTTTCGAGTTTCTGACCTGTCTAGTTATACCTGTTTTCTTGAAGGAATTGACTTTGGTCAGGAATAAAACGGGTGTTATCGGCTTTTGACTCGTGTGATGACCATACCGTTGCCGGCTTTGCTGTTCTGGGACTGTCTCGTCCTCTTCGGTGCTACCTCAGCCATGGTGCTCTCCACAACCGTTCATTAGTCCTCAGCCATGTGCTCTCCACACCGTTCATTAGTCCATGGCTGAGGACTAATGAACGGTGTGGAGAGCACCATGGCTGAGGTAGCACCGAAGAGGACGAGACATTCCCAGAACAGCAAAGCCGGCAACAGTATGATCATCACACGAGTCAAAAGCCGATAACACCCGTTTTAGTCCGGTCACGTTGTTCTGTTGTCTTTTCCTCACCAGCATTCATGACGCAATTTGTGGATATCAAATCGTAAAAAAAAGCTTATAGTACTATATCCGCCAACAATGAACAAACGAATCACAAGACAAAACACGGCGCTCTTCGCCCTCTAGGTCTTCTTCAGGCAAGATAAACAACACACAGAACAACAAAAATGAAGATCGAGCGATCACTTGTCTCATTAAATTGTGGTTGTCCTGAGTGTTGTTTGTGTTGCCGGAAGAAGACCTAAGAGGTCGAAACGCGTCGTGTTTTTCTTGTGATTCGTTTGTTTATACTTAGCCGTATGGTACTTAAACCTTTTAAGAATTTGTTCAGATTTCCGCCTGCAGTCGCCTCACTTTGCAGCTAACTATGAATATAAAGTCGTCATGGGGAAACTCGCAAGAAGAGACCCAGCACTGTAGGCTGAGTTTCTTTATCAGGCTGTAGGGGTGCTTGCTCTGGTCCAACACTTACTGAGCCTTGCTAGCGATAGTTTTGTTCACATATTTACATAAGACAGAAAGAGAGAGAGAGAAAAAAAAAACCGATGGCGTGACAACATTGCAACAGGGACAGGGAACGATACACACGACCACGACATAGGCCTCGGACAGAAACAACAAGGTGAAAACACTTGGTGAACAGTTCTTCAGTGCCCCGCCCCAGTGACTCTTCACAGAGTTAAGACAGAAGAAGGAGACAATTGAGGATGCTGTCCTTGCTCTACCTGCTTCTATTCTATTCTATTGCTGCTGCTGCTGCTTCTGCTGCTGCTGCTGCTTCTGCTGCTGCTGCTGCTGCTGCTGCTGCTGCTGCTGCTGCTGCTGCTGCTGCTGCTATTTTCTTCTACGCGCTGCTCCTATTGCTGCTAACGCCGCTGCTTTTCCCGCTGTTGTATTATTTCTACTGCTGCTACTTCTGCTATTGTCGCTGCTACTGCTACTACTAGTGCTTCTAAATGCTGCTGCTGCCCAGGGAACTTCCGCTGATTCTAATTCTCTCCGTTGTAACTGTCGCCGCCATGGTTATTTCTGCATGAATAGTATTGCGAGTGATGCTGCTGCTGCGCTGCTGCTGCTGCTGCTGCTGCTCCTAACATTACTACTGTTTCTGCTGCACCTCCTTCTTCTTCTTCTCCTACTGTTCCTGTAGTAACGCTTCTCCTTTCCTACTACTACTACTGCTACTACTACTACTACTACTACTACTACTACTACTACTACTACTACTCACTACTACTGCTACTACTACGACTACTACTACGACTACTACTACTACTACTACTACTACTACTACTAGTACTACTACTACTACTACTACTACTACTGTTGCTGTTGCTACTGCTGCTGCTGCTGCCTGCTACTGCTACTACTACTACTACTACTACTACTACACTACTACTACTACTAACTACTACTACTACTACTACTACGATAACGCCTACGACGACTGCTGTTATTACTCCTGCTGCTGCTCCTGTTTGCTGTTGCTGCTGCTGCTGTTGCTGCTCATCCTAATCCTTCTGCTCCTATCTGTAATCCTCTGCTGCTGTCTATGCTCCTGCTATTAATGCTATTACCACTATTGTTGATGCTATTGCTGCTTCTATGTCTGCTCCTGACAACTGCTATTACCACTATTGTTGATGCCATTGCTGCTGCTATGCCTACTCCTGACAACAGCTAACTCCACTGTTGTTGATGCTATGCTGCTCCTAACTACTGCTATTATTGCTATACCACTGTTGTTGGTGCTATTGCTGCTGCTATGCCTACTCCTGACAACGCTATTACCACTATTGTTGGTGCTATTGCTGCTGCTATGCCTACTCCTGACAACTGCTATTACCACTATTGTTTGATGCTATTGCGCCCTGTGCCTACTCCTGACAACTGCTATTACCACTATTGTTGATGCATTATGCTTCTATGCCTACTCCTGACAACTGCTATTACCACATTGTTGATGCCATTGGCTGGCTCCTGTGCCTACTCCTGACAACTGCTATTGCCACTATTGTTGGTGCTATTGCTGCTCCTGTCTACTCCTGACAACTGCTATTACCACTATTGTTGATGCCAATTGCTGCTGCTATGCCTACTCCTGACAACTGCTATTACCACTATTGTTGGTGCTATTGCTGCTCCTATGTCTACTCCTGACAACTGCTATACCACTATTGTTGATGCCATTGCTGCTGCTATGCCTACTCCTGACAACTGCTATACCACTATTGTTGAGTGCCATTGCTGCTCCTATGTCTACTCCTGACAACTGCTATTACCACTATTGTTGATGCCATTGCTGCTCCTATGTCTACTCCTGACAACTGCTATTACCACTATTGTTGGTGCTATTGCTGCTGCTATGCTACTCCTGACAACTGCTATTACCACTATGTTGATGCCAATGCTGCTCCTATGTCTACTCCTGACAACTGCTATTACCACTATTGTTGGTGCATGCTGCTGCTATGCCACTCCTGACAACTGCTATACCACTATTGTTGGTGCTATTGCTACTCCTATACACCCCTCTCCTACTCCTACTTGCATCTCATACCCCTCGTTTCCATCTACACCTTACTTCCTCCTTCTATCTCTCACTCGCTTTGCTCCTTTTCTATCATGGTCCCCATTCCTCCTCCCCTCCTCTCCTTCTCCCCCCTCTCCTCCTCCGCCTCCTCCTTCCCTCCTCCTCCTCCTCCTCACCACCATCCATCCTCCTCCACCTCCTCACCCCTCCTCCACCCCTCCTCCCCTTCCTCCCTCCTCCTCCTCCTCCACCCCCTCCTCCTCCTCCCCTCTCCTCACCTCCTCCCTCCCTCCTCCTCCTCCTCCCTCCCTCCGTCCTCCTCCTCCTCCTCCTCCTCTCCTCCTCCTCTCCTCCTCCTCCTCCTCCTTCTCCTCCTCCTCCTCCTCCCCTCCTCCTCCTCCTCCTTCCACCTCCTCCTCCCTCCTCCTCCTCCTCCTTCTCCTCCTTCTCTCCTCTCCTCTCCTCCTCCTCCTCCTCCTCTCCTCCTCCCTCCTCCTCCTCGTCCTCCTCCTCTCCTTTCCTCCTTTCCTTCCATTCTCCTTCCCCTCCCTCCTTCTCTTCTCTCTCCTCCTGCTCCTCGTCTTCCTCCTCCTCTTCCTCCTCCTCCTTCTTCTTCTCGTCTTCCTCCTCTTCCTCCTCCTCCTTCTTCTTCTCGTCTTCCTCCTCTTCCTCCTCCTCCTTCTTCTTCTCGTCTTCCTCCTCTTCCTCCTCCTCCTTCTCTTCTCGTCTTCCTCCTCTTCCTCCTCCTCCTT
Organism: Conus ventricosus; assembly: GCA_018398815.1. NCBI lineage: Eukaryota > Metazoa > Mollusca > Gastropoda > Neogastropoda > Conidae > Conus > Conus ventricosus. The sequence goes on from CM031616.1 coordinate 4,520,274, forward strand.
CTTCTTCTCGTCTTCCTCCTCTTCCTCCTCCCTCCTTCTTCTTCTCGTCTTCCTCCTCTTCCTCCTCCTCCTTCTTCTTCTCGTCTTCCTCCTCTTCCTCTCCTCCTTCTTCTTCTCGTCTTCCTCCTCTTCCTCCTCCTCCTCCTTCTTCTCTCGTCTTCCTCCTCATCCTCATCCTCCTTCTTCTTCTCGTCTTCCTCCTCTTCCTCCTCCTCCTTCTTCTCTCGTCTTCCTCCTCTTCCTCCTCCTCCTTCTTCTTCTCGTCTTCCTCCTCTTCCTCCTCCTCCTTCTTCTTCTCGTCTTCCTCCTCTCCTCCTCCTCCTCCTTCTTCTTCTCGTCTTCCTCCTCCCGATCTGTCACCTCCCTCCCCTTCTCCACCTTCTCTGTCATTTCCTCCATCCCCCCCCCTCCTCTCTCTCTCTCTCTCTCACTCTCTCTCTCTCTCTCTCTCTCTCTCTCCCTCTCTCTCTCTCCTCTCCTCTCTCTCTCTCTCTCTCTCTCTCTCTCTCTCTCTCCCCACCCACCCTCTCTTTCTCTCTCTGTCTGTTTTAGTTGCCAAGCAAACCATGATCACCATGCACCCCCCCCCCCCCCCCCAGGACTTAACCTAAGTGGATCCACAATGTACCTTAGGGACCACTGAACACGTTTCTGGTTGTTCCCAAGAAAACAACTCAGTTGGACTATGAGTTATGGCCCTTGATTTAAGGTACCCCCCTTTTATGCTGACCACGATCCTCAATTTAAGTCAATTGTAGCTCATGTGAATGACCAGAAATTCACAATTTCTGTTACTTTTGTAACTAAATCAATGACTTGCCGTCTTAAAAAAGCCTTTGTGTAGTCCAATATAGAATATCTTGGCTTCAGGTGTGCGCTATCTACTGAAACCGTCATTTTCACAATACGGACTGTATGTCATCTGCGATACATTGAAAATGATAGAAAGCAGGGCTTTTGGGGGGTTGTTTTCATACACAACAATGCCTTTGGGTCATTCAGCACCAATTAAGGCTTCCTAGTTCCGTTCTTTATAGGCACAAAATTAAATATAATCTCCTATACCCCCTAAATCTGCGATTTCGATTTTGGTTAAGATGCATGCGATTTCCAAGTAGTAGTGTTATATTATACATGCACAAATGAAATGTAGAAAATTCGTTATTTATTAAACATAATCACAACATGTAGAACAACAAATTATATTGTATTACTGTTGTATTTCACTACAATATATTCATTTTATTTTACAGCGATGCTTGTTGCAAATAACAAGAGTTTTGTTTCTGTTTAAAGCGTGTTGTGTCGTTTTTGTCAAAATCGCAGATTTAGGGATATAGAAGATATATTTAGTTTGGTACCTATAAAGAACGGAACTAGGAAGCCCAATTGGTCCTGAATGACCCAAAGGCATTGTCGTGTATGAAAACAACCCCCCAAAAGCCCTGCTTTCTATCATTTTCAATGTATCGCAGATGACATACATCCGTATTGTGAAAATGACGGTTTCAGTAGATAGCGCACACCTGAAGCCAAGATATTCTATACTGGACTATACAAAAGGCTTTTTTAAGACGGCAAGTCATTGATTTAGTTACAATAGTAACAGAAATGTGAATTTCTGGTCATTCACATGAGCTACAATTGACTTAAATTGATGATTGTGGTCAGCATAAAAGGGGGTACCCTTAAATCAAGGGCCATAACTCATCGTCCAAATGAGTTGTTTTCTTGGGAACAACCAGAAACGTGATCAGTGGTCCCTAAGGTACATTATGGATCCACTTAGGTTAAGTCCTAAGGGGGGGGGGGGGTGCATGGTGATCATGGTTTGCTTGGCAACTATCTCTCATTCTCCTCTTCCCTCACCCTCTCCTGCTCTTCCTCCTCCTCCTTCCTATTCCTACCACTACTTCCTCTTTTTTCCTCCTCCCTCTCCTTTCCTCGTCTTTTTCCTTCCTTCGCCTTCTCCTCCTCCTTCCCCTTCTCTGTCATCTCCTCCTCCTCCTCTCTCACTCCACCACTGCCTCCTCCTTCTCCTCCTCTTCCTCCTCCTACTCTACTTCTACTTCTCCCTTCTTCTTCCTTCCCCCCCCTCCTCCTCCTCCTCCTCCCCCCCCCCCCCCCCCCCCCCCCCCCGCTCCTTCTCCTTTCTGTGTCGTCGTCTTCTCTTCCTCTCCCTCTCTGCCACCAACACCTCCCCTCCCCTCCTCCTCTCCTCTCCCCCCCCCCCCCCCCCCCCCCCCCCCGCTCCTTCTCCTTTCTGTGTCGTCGTCTTCTCTTCCTCTCCCTCTCTGCCACCAACACCCTCTTCTCCTCCTCCACTACCTCCTCTTCGTCCTCCTCCTCCTCCTCCTCCTCCTCCTCCTCCTACTACTACTACTACTACTACTACTACTACTACTACTTCTCCCTTCTTCTTCCTCCCTCTCTTCCTCATACCCCTTCTTTGTCATCTCCACCTCCTGCTCCCTCCCCCCCCCTTATACCACCTTCTCCTTTTACCATATCCTCCTCCTCTTCCTCCTCCTAGTACCCCTACTACTTCGCCCTTCTTCCTCCTCCCTCTCCTCCTCCTTCACAATCACCCTCTACTCCTCCTTCTTCCTCCTCCCTCTCCTCCTCCTTCACAATCACCATCTACTCCTCCTTCTTCCCCTACTACTACTACAACATCGCCCTCTTCCTCTTCCCTCTCCTCCTCCTCCTCCATCCCTCTGCTTCCCCTCCTGTTCCTCCTCCTTTCCCTTCTCTGTCATCTGCACCTCCTCCTCCTCTCCCCCCTATACCACCTCCTCCTCCACCATCTCCTCCTCCTCCTCCTCCTCCTCCTCCTCCTCCTCCTCCTCCTCCTCCTCCTTCTCCTCCTACTACTGCTACAACTTCGCTCTTCTTCGTCCTCCCTTTCCTCCTCCTCTTCCTCCTCCACAATCACCATCTACTCCTCCTTCTCCTCCTACTACTACTACTACAACATCGCCCTCTTCCTCTTCCCTCTCCTCCTTCTCCTCCTCCTCCTCCACCCTTCTGCTTCCCCTCCTGTTCCTCCTCCTCTCCCACCCCACCACCATCACGTCCTTCTCCTTCTCCTATTCCTCCTCCTCTTCCTCCTCCTCCTACTCACAGGCACCCACGCCAAGGCCCTGGTGGAGGGAGCGGACTGTCCCAAAGGAGCCACCTTCCTCAGCGCCACCTTCTTCGGGAGAGGATGACGGAGCCCATCACCTTCGATCGCTCCATGTGCATCTTCGAGCACAACATGGGCGTGCCTCTGTACCGACACATCTCCTACACCCGGGCCAGGGGGCTTCTACGGGGCATGGCGGACTCCGCGCTGATCTTCCGCACCATTCTGACCGTCGCCAACTACGATTACATCGTGGACATGATCTTTAGGCAGGTCAGAGGGCGTGGTCGATTGTCTTGCGTTTGTGTGTTTGTTTGTGTATGTGTGTGTGTGTGTGTGTGTGTGTGTGTGTGTGTGTGTGTGTGTGTGTGTGTGTGTGTGTGTGTGCCTGCGACCGCACTCTGGGGATTGGGGTGGGTGGAAATGAGTGTGGTGGATGAGGGGTGGGTATTGGTATTGTTGGAGCTATGAGGTTTTGAGTTTATCAAATTTTTTCAAAGCTAAATGCAACAGATAGATGACGGTATACTCCATTTTAAACTTTTTTCCCAGAGGAAAGCAAAGACAATTGAGCTTCTTTGGTTTGAAACACACACACACACACACACACACACACACACACACACAACACACACATATATATATGATATTAAAAGGGAGACAATTCATTCTTCTGCAGGAATGGCTCATTGTACTGAGGTTGTGTCCCTTGCTCCAGCACATGCGCGCACAGCCAACTATTCTGAACATCTTTTTTTCACATCTGCACAGAGGTGGCTTAGAGGTGAAGCTTACTCACATGGAAAGTCTCAGACTCTCGGGTACATCTTTCCAGGCTCGCTTGAGGGCCCCCTCCCCCCCCCCCCCCCCCCTTCCCATTATTCTCCCTTTCCAGTGTACCCTTCTTTCCTCCCCAACCTTCAACCCTCTCCCTCTGCGTTATCCATTTTTCTCTGTATTTTTGCGTTCTACTTGCGTTCTTATTTCTCTGTATTTTGCGTTCTACATTTTTCTCTGTATTTTGCGTTCTCCATTTTTCTCTGTATTTTGCGTTCTCCATTTTTCTCTGTGTTTTGCGTTCTTCATTTTTCTCTGCGTTTTGCGTTCTCCATTTTTCTTTGTGTTTTGCGTTCTACATTTTTCTCTGTGTTTTGCGTTCTACATTTTTCTCTGTATTTTGCGTTGTCCATTTTTCTCTGTGTTTTGCGTTCTACATTTTTCTCTGTATTTCGCATTGTCCATTTTTCTCTGTGTTTTGCGTTCTACATTTTTCTCTGCATTTTTGTGTTCTACATTTTTCTCTGCATTTTGCGTTCTACATTTTTCTCTGTATTTTGCGTTCTACATTTTTTTCTGTATTTTGCGTTCTACATATTTCTCTGCATTTTGCGTTCTACATTTTTCTCTGTATTTTGCGTTCTACATTTTCTCTGTATTTTGCGTTCTCCATTTTTCTCGGTATTTCCTTTGTTCTGTGTCATTGTCTATGCCACCTAGTGGGTTTATTTCCTCGCCACCCGTTCTAGCTCTCCTATGCACAACCACATCCAAGTCCGTGCCGTCACAGCCCAAGCTCCAGCGGTGCCATAAGAGGCCATCTTTATCCAGCCGCTATGAGACAATCCACCAGAGAGGACACTGCACTGCTGCCGAGTCACTTTGTATATTGTACGTCATCCTCATCACCATCAACATCATCATCACCATCAACATCATCATCACCATCAATATCCTCATCACCATCAACATCCTCATCACCATCAACATCATCATCACCATCACATTATCATCATCACCACCAACATCCTCATCACCATCAACATCCTCATCACCATCACCATCAACATTATCATCACCATCAACATCATCATCATCACCATCAACATCATCATCATCATCAACATCCTCATCACCATCAACATCCTCATCATCACCATCAACACCATCATTACCATCAACATCCTCATCATCACCATCAACATCCTCATCACCATCAACATCATCATCATCACCATCAACATCCTCATCACCATCAACATCATCATCATCACCATCAACATCATCATCATCACCATCAACATCAACATCAACATCATCATCATCACCATGAACATCATCATCATCATCACCATCAACACTCCTCATCACCATCAACATCATCATCATCACCATCAACATCATCATCATCATCATCACCATCAACATCATCATCATCACCATCAACATCATCATCATCATCAAACACCATCAACATCATCATCATCACCATCAACACATCATCATCACCATCAACATCATCATCATCATCATCACCATCACATCATCATCATCACCATCAACATCATCATCATCATCATCACCATCAACATCCTCATCACCATCAACATCATCACCATCAACATCATCATCATCATCATCACCATCATCATCACCATCAACATCATCATCATCACCATCAACATCATCATCATCACCATCAACATCATCATCATCATCATCACCATCAACATCCTCATCACCATCAACATCATCATCATCACCATCAACATCATCATCATCATCATCACCATCATCATCACCATCAACATCATCATCATCACCATCAACATCATCATCATCACCATCAACATCCTCATCACCATCAACATCATCATCATCACCATCAACATCATCCTCATCACCATCAACATCATCATCAACATCATCATCACATCATCATCAACATCATCATCACCATCAACATCCTCATCACCATCAACATCATCATCATCACCATCAACATCCTCATCACCATCAACATCATCATCATCATCAACATCCTCATCACCATCAACATCATCATCATCACCATCAACATCCTATCACCCTCAACATCATCATCATCATCAACATCCCATCACCATCAACAACATCATCATCACCATCAACATCATCATCATCATCAACATCATCATCACCATCAACATCATCATCACCATCAACATCATCATCATCACCATCAACATCATCATCATCACCACTGTCCTTCCCTCACACCAGGACGGTCCCTGGAGACACGCATCATACCCACGGGTACATCGTGCCCAGCCCACCCGCCGGGGTACCTGACGTGCACGGGTGGACCCTGCGCCGGTACGTCCATGGCAACCTCCATCACCACATCCTGCACGTCAAGGCGGACCTGGACATCGGGGCAGCGTCAGCAACCGTTATGAGACCCTGAACTTGGAGGCGGAACGGGTCACCCTTGAACAGTGCAGGGGCTGCCTTTGGGCTTTTTCTGCCTTTCGTTCATTCTGTCTTTCTTTGTTTCTTTCCTTCCTCCTTCCTTCCTTCCTTTCTTTCTTTCTTTCTTTCTTTCCATTTGCTTTCTTTCTTTCTTTCTATCTTTCTTTTATTTTTCTGTTATTTTTTTCTTTCTTATTTTTCTCTGAATTCCTTTCTTCCTTCCTTCCTTCCTTTCTTTCTTTTCTCTTTTTTTCCCATTTCTTTCTTGCTTCCTTCGTACCTTAGTTTCTTTCTTCACACTTGCTTCCTTCGTACCTTAGTTTCTTTCTTCACACTTGCTTCCTTCGTACCTTAGTTTCTTTCTTCACACTTGCTTCCTTCGTACCTTAGTTTCTTTCTTCACACTTGCTTTCTTTCCTTATTTTTATGTCTTTCTTTTTTATTATTTGTCTCAGATTTCCTTTTTTCTTTTCTTTTCTTTTTTTTTCTTTCTTTCCGTCTGTCTTTTCTGTCTTTCTGTCTGTCTGTATGCCTGTGTTTCTTTCTTCCTTTCTGCCTTTCTTTCGTCCGTTCTTTCTGCCTGTTTTTCTCTGTTTCTTCCCTTCTGTTTTACCTTCTTTCTTTCTGTTCTTTCTTGTTTTCTTATTTTCTCCCTTCAGTCTTTTCTTTCCCTACTCCCTGTGCCCTCCCCCCCCCCCCCCCCCCCCTTTTTTTTTTCTTTTGACAAACAGTAGATTAATTTTGCTGTAGAAAGATATGTTTGATTGATATTGAAAGGCGTAGCCCTGGGTAAATTTTTAATAAAAGCTGAGAATGTAGAATGTTCACTTTGGAAATGCAATTTTAAGACAGTTATCTATTCAGTCATGTTAACTGAGTATGTGCACGAATTATACATAGAATAAGCACACACACACACACACACACACACATACACACACACACACACACACACACACACACCACACACAATGAACGTGCGCGCATGCTCGCGCGCTTTCGTGCGTGATATAATCATCAGCAAAAGGATAGAGGTGTACTACGACTCTATTTTCATATATCAAAGTCCTGCCTGAAGTGTTCTGGGCGGAAAGAAACAAACAAAGAAGGGAAAATGACACAGACAATATAAAATAAATCGGGCTTTTGTGTGTGCTCATACCGAATTTTCGAATATGATGTCGTTCTTGAGGAAATTAGAATCTTAAATACAAGCCCACGTGATTTCTTTGTAGAAACAATGGCTCTGTGAATGCAATAGTGATGAATTGAAGAGAGCAAAAAATGTGACTTGCACAAACATAAATCGCTTAATACATGCAGTCCGAGTTTTTAGCTTATCAAAACTCCTTGGTCTATTCATTAAAGCAAAGTCTCTGTAGCACTACCGGTGTGGGCCGAGGACTGGGTCTCCGCAAATGGTTTGTCCGCGCTGCACTGTTGTCAGTCCATCGGTTTCCCTGTCTTCTGATCTGCCGGCATTGTTCAGCAGTTACCTGGACAACTGGTTTGACAAAGCCACTGAATCTTGTTACATGCTCATAGCAACGTAGTTTTCTTCTCTTAGCTGCTCGATATTCACACGAACTAGTTCATTAGTGATGTGATCAGTACATCTGATGTTTAGATTGTTGCGGTATCCACTCATTTTCGTGGCTTTAGTTCTTCATTCCAGAGTCCAGATTCGCTGTGAGGGTCAATGTCTCAATGTATACGGGGTGATAGAACATTCCGCTGTACGCAGGATCCTGATTTCTTTGTATCATAAAGATGTTATTGTCCTTCCATACAGGTTTTAATCAGGAGAGTGCTGACTTTGTCTTTGCTGCTCAAAAAAGAGTTTCTGGTCTGATCCTTCCTTAGAAATGATGGATCCCGGGAAGAAGATCAGTTTCTATCTGCTCTCCATGGACAGTGACATCAGTCAACACGGCACAAGGCAGCAGATCATGATCTGTAATAGCTGTAATATTCACGGCATAAGACCAGGATTGACTGAACAGAGAGAACGACTGGGAGGGCACAGAAGATCTTCAGAAGGAAAAAACAAGCTAGGAATGGTTGGCAGGAGCGGCAAGAGATTGGACATAGTACTCCTTACACATACATCAATGCAAAGGATTCCGATTGCGCCCGCTGTACCTATGAATCCCAAATCAAGAAAAGGCTGACATGTATGCCATTCTATCCAGCAGGAATCTGGCTTCCAAGTCAAAACGCTTGCCGTGGAGGTTAGAGCAAGGGTTATTGTAAAGCAAGGGTTATTGTAGACTGATCTGCCTATGATCGCATGAAACAGCTGTCGATTGATTTCTAGTGAGAGGAGGATCAGAGCGCTAAAGGCAATGCTAGTCAATGACAAAAGCTGCTGAGAAGAGTTTCAACCTGGACTGCTCGAGGGGGAACAAAATGAACTGTGTGGGGCTTGAATTTCCATGCTTAGATCAGGAGACTAGTAGCTGAATAGTTAAGACATCCCTCACAAGGCATCGACATGGGGGGGGGGGGGGGGGTACATAATGGAATCCAGGAAGCTGCAGGAAAAAGGCGACACCAAAAACAGTGTCCAGGAGTTAACACCCAGATGCGGCCAAACCACTTTAGAATGTGAGGAGGTCAGGCCCAACACACTTACATGATGAAGTGTCTTCTTTGAAGACTTTCACACACACACACACACACACACACACACACACACACACACACACACACACACACACACACACACGTGCGCGCGCTCGCGCGCACGCACACACACACACACGCAGACACACACACACACACACACACACACACACACACACACACACACACACACACATGCCTGCGCGCGCACACACACACACACACACACACACACACACATGCACACATGCACACATGCCTGCGCGTGCGCGTGCACACACACACACACACACACACACACACACACACACACACACACAACACACACACACACACACACACACACACACACACACACACACACACACACACACACACACATGGGCCCATGTCCACACATCATACACACACGTGTACATCCACTACACCCTCCCCCCCCCCCCCCCCCCAAAAAAAAAAAAATGGCAGGTAGGCACTCAATGTTTGACCAGCGCGTTGGGCTAATGCGTAGGTCAAGACATCCGCTAAGTCGTCGCCACGAGACCCTCTTCTTCAATTGTCTCATGTTTTTTGTTAATTCATTTAGCCATCAGCTTCAAATCATGCGTAGTGTGGTCTCAAAACTTAGCGGATGTGGTGTAGCGTAATTGGACTAGTCCGCACGCAGTGACGCCTCCTTGACGAAACTGAAATTGAAACTGAAGACTCTCTCTGTAGTCCAGCTCTTCTTGTACTTCCTTCTTACTTTGCTGGGTTTTTTTGTTTGTTTGGTTGGTTGGATGTTTGGTTTGGTTTGATTTGGTTAAAGTGTTCCATGGACTGTGTTATCAAGAACGTCTGGAATTCTGCCCGACCGTCTTAGTTCATATTCCTGCAAACTGTTTGAGGTGGAAATTGTATTGTCTGCCAGGACGGAAGCGAGTACAATCAAGTCAAGTTTGTGCGAGATCTGAAGGAGACGGAGAAAGAAGCTGTGTACAAGTTTAATTTTGACCGCCCCCAAATCCACCTGGTGTACAACGAACAGTTTCAGACAGAATTTGGCGTACCCAGAGCTTACAGGTAACTAAGTGTGTGCGTGTGTGCGCGCTCGTGTGTGTGTGTGTGTGTGTGTGTGTTGTGTGTGTGTGTGTGTGTGGTGTGTGTGTGTGTGTGTGTGTCTATCCAACACCACTTCACGCCAGTCCATTCTATCCAGTCAGTGCCAGAGCACTCTAGTCCTCTCCGCTTTGCTGTACTGCTGTAAACCGTACCACCCTGCTTCACCAACTCCATTTGCCCCACCTCAACCTGTTGACCCACGACATCTCCCCCCTCCCCTCCCCCCCCCCCTCCATTGGCCATACTTTGCAGAATCCTTCCGGAGGGCATGTCCAAGCAGCTGCTGCCGGAGGGCGAGTTCAACGAGAGGACCATCCCCTGGGCCCGCCAGCAGATCGCCGTCACCGTGTACAAGGAGGACGAGGCGGTGGCCGGAGGCAGCTCCCCCTTCGGCATGTACGACAGCCTGGACCCCGTGGTGGACTTCTCCCAGTTCATCAGCCAGGAGAGCATCGTGGATGAGGTAGGAGGAGGTCGACTTTCTTTTCTTTCTTTCTCTTTCTTTCTTTCTGCGTACGCAGGCTGATACTCCTGCGGATACTGCTTGTATAGACAGGCAGTGGAGTTTTGTGTGTATGACCCTTTTTCATCCCGCCATTAAGGCAGCCATACTCCATCTTCGTGGAAGGTACATGCTATGTGTAACATGTCATCAATACCAACGGCTAAACTGGCCTTCTCTTCCGAAAGATGGTGATGGGATTCTAAGTGTGTGCAAGATGTTATGCGTGCGTTCACACACGGAACTCGGTTTATAGTCTCATTCGAAGGACTGTATGGGGAATGGAGTCAGAACCAATGTTAACTCCGAGGGAAAAATCCCCCTGTACCGAAATTCGAACCCGCAACCCCAGGATCACGAGTCCGGCGCTCTACCAACTGAGCTCTTCCAGCCCCCGGAGGTCGAGTGACCTGCCGGTGATTTTCTGGTCAGCACGTAAGGTGTGGTGGATGAAGCAGACCTGATGATGATGCCTGAGATGGTGCTGTCAGTGCGAGAGCCTTGAGTGTGAGGAAGGAATCAGTGACCTAAGGTGATTTGATCAGAACTGGCAGAAGTCTGGTATCAGAAGACTGGAGCGGATGGTCGAGCGTTCGAGCCATACACAAGTTTGGATCATGAAGGCCCGAAACCCTCTCTATCCATCCAGCAGCAATTGGGCGCCTGATTCGGTACATGGAAGAGTAAGGCGGCGAACGGAGAGGGTGGGCCCTGTCCTCTGTGCTGCCGTGTCCTAGACACGATTACTCTCTGACAATACACCGCTTCTGCGAACATTGGGTTATTGGACTTCAACCCTTTTTTTTCATCAGTAATGAATTGCTACGGGTGAGCGAGTAATGAATTGTTTAAGGGTAATTAAGCCGGTAATGGAATCGTGTAAATCAGACAGGATTAACTCGTCTGGTGTGATTTTGTCTGAAATGAGCACTAGTGAGTAAGGAGAAGTGAGTGACCTCCAGATAATTTCATCAGCAATAAAAAGGGGGTATTTTGGACGAAGCACGAATGATTTACCTGAGGTGATTGTGATCAACGATGAATCGTTGTGGATGGTGTAGTAAAGGCTCATCAAGTGTAAATCCATCTGTAATTAGGCACTGAGAACTGACAAACAAATTAATTATGTGGCCACTTTGTCAGGAATGGCGTATTGGCATGAGACAATAGGCAGGTGACAGCACTGAAAATGGCACTGTGAACTTGGCTGGGCTATAACAGTTAAAAGTAAAGAATAAAGGTGCGGTGGTGTTGTCAGAAGTTTACGCTCGTACATGCTTATGCGTGCACGCTCATAAATGTTACCCCATGTTGTCCTTCAAAGTCTCCGTGAAGAATAATTCAAGAATAGTTGAAGTGTGTCATGTATTTCTATACATAATATTCTTTGTTGCGATCATTTTCAATCAGAGCTATAATTGTCACATTCCACCACCATTTTCTGTAATCTGACCGTTGTTACAATATGCAACTTGTATACACGTCCGCGTTATATGGACGATAACACACAGGGCAGTAACATGAGAGAGCTGTCATCGTGCAGAAAAAGATTCTGTGTGCTACGTGTCTGTTTTGTTTCGTGATATTTTGTTTTTAACGAAAAAGATGTTGAAAACAAAAAGAGTCTCCCCCGCAAAAGAGGCACACCATCTCTTTCAGGACCTGGTCTTCTGGCTCACCCTGGGCACCTACCACCTGCCCCACACCGAAGATCTCCCCATCACCCCCATGGGGGGCGGCCATCTTTCCTTCTTCCTCTTGCCCTACAACTTCTACCCGGAAAACCCCGCGCTGTCCTCACGTGATCTCATCCGCGTGGAGCACCGGAAGGGCGGCGGCCGGAAGAGGAAGCGACTGTCGGTGAGCGCCACCTTGGTGAGTAAGGACGGGTTCTGCGGCAGGATAACCCTGAGACAGTTGGTCGCCATCAACCCGGATGCTGTCCTGCAGACCACGTGACCGGTGAATTTGATCTAGACGTCTTGCCACTCGCGGAGAGCAATCCTGTGTCTGCCAGCTATTCAAACAGGATGAATGTATGTCCACGGTGGTGACGTAGGTACTGACCGCTTGCAAAGCTTGTGCCCTTTCTGTTCACGATCAGTGGGCAGGAGTTGTGGCATGGATGATGGGTCTTTCAGGACAGAATCTGAAGGGAAAGAAAATAAAGAGACAGAAACAAGGTCAGATCACATACGACTGCTTTTCCTTTCTGAATGTATCTCTGATTTTATCTGCTGTGGTGGTGGTGGTGGTGAAAGAGAGAGAGAGAGAGAGAGAGAGAGAGAGAGAGAGAGAGAGAGAGAGAGAGAGAGAGAATCTCTCTTACACATACGCTACCCACACGCACGCGTGCGCACACACACACACACACACACATATATATATATATATATATCAGTATATTTAAAATGCCTAAAACAAATTTTTCAGTGCTCAACCCCTTGGGGAGCAACATTAGTTAAAACAAGTTAAAAGAGGAAATCTTAAAACTATCACAAATTTGTTTCAAGCGTGTTGTGCTGTCATCAGGAGGGTTTTTTGGGTTTGCCCACCGCCGTGTTATATAGCGTGTGGGCTCCCGTTTTGCGGTTGTTTGCACGTGCCGGGTTGGCTGCACGTGTTTTTGGGGGCTTTCAGGTTTTTGTTTTGGGTGTATTCCCCAAACAAGGGATTTCCATTTATGCCTGCAGTTGTTTACTATTTTGTTTTGGGGGTTTAAAGTTGCTAAGTGTGGTTTGCTTTAGTTTTAAACCCATTTTTCAGTTAACATAGGTTGCACCTTTTTGAAACATTGCTGTACGGGTGATGCTTTTTTATGATTTTCCAGGATATATTGTAGCTTTTTTTTTGCGTCTTTAAGTTTCCAGATATATTTGCTCAGTTCTTTTTGGTTTTTATATTTTTCTTTATTAAATGACTGTTTGTGGTTTCCTTTCTGGTTTTGAAGTGGTTTTCATGATCCCTATGTATGTTTCTTTTTCATTTTCTGATGTCACAGTAGCCTGGTATACAATTTTTGTTGTGAAGACATTTATTGTTTAGTGGGAAACTGCTCCTTTCTGGTGCAATTGGAAGATTTCCTTTCTTCACCTTCTTTGCTGTGTTGATTTTCTTTTGTTGGATGCGTCAATTAGGTTTTTGAGGTTGGGCATTACTGTCAAGGAGCGTGAAACCTCTCAAAAGGCATTAGACGTTGGGGACAAAGGGACTTTGTATGTGGCATACAAATGGGTTTGATTGACCAATTAACCAGGGTACCTTACCACCGCACACGGCCGAACTGTGTGAAGGAGGCCCCGGGGGTGGTCAGATGACAAACAACACCTAGGAGAGAGTTCGGACCCGCCGGTGGCGAAAGGGGGAAGGAATGTAAACCACTACGACCCCGGCGCCCCAAGTGAGCGCTAAATGCTCGGTCAGCTGAGGTTCTTGTGTAAACAGTCAGTGAAGAGCAGGGGGCTTGGATTCGTTCGGATGGTGTTTGCCCAGGGTCACTGTGTTGGTTCTATGTCAGGCTGGCTGAATGCTTTTGGAGGTTTTTAGTAGCCCTCCCTTTAAAATAATTACTGTGTTAAGTAACCACCCAGTCGGCGGGAATTTTCGATGTCCCTCTGGGGCTAAGTGTTTTGGTTTTCTAATCAATTAGGTAGGTGTGTGTTTTAAATGCTGATGTGTGGGGAGAATGTGCGAATGGAGAATTCAGGGTACTTGTGAACTAGGGGTTTGAGAAGCAGCGTGGACAAAGGCATGGCCCGAAGGGGAATCCCTTTGTTTCCCTCCCTATTAAATGAGGGAGAACAACGTGTCGGGAGAACAACACCAGGAGAGAGAGAGGAGGAAGGCTGAGGAGGAGAGAGAGAGAGAGAGGAGAGGAGTGAGCAGGACAGAGAAAGGGTCGAGAGAAACGTTGGGTTTTGGGGATAGAAGAGGGCAGCTAAGTCTTAGGGTTGAAGACAAGCTTGGAAGAGAAGGAAACTAAGTTTGAGCCCAGAGGTGGGGGAAGACAGACAAACTGAATTTGAACCAGAGGGTGGGTGAAGAAGACGAAGAAGAAGAGTTCGACGTCGAGATCCCCGAGGGCGACCCCGAAGACCAGTCCTGAAACCTGGAGCCAGTCAACCAAGGGCATCACCATCAAGAGTGCTGAAGAAGACGTGAAGAGACTTTTTTAAGAACTGTGGTTTGGTGTGAAAGCGTGGTTGTGTGTGTGAAAACCTGGCCAGGTAAGAAGTCATTTTTATTATAACCGGGGTTAGGAAAATATTGATCTTTTTTGTTCTGATATTTCATTTGTGTGTGATTTGATTGTTCATGATTAATTATAAGTAGCATAGAAATTGCATTTCTTGTTCCGTCGTGTTAGGAGAGAGACGAATGCGTGACATCCCATTCCCAGAGAGAGGCGAATGTTTGATGGGCGCCCTGAGTGGTGCATATGCGTGTATGAGTGCAAAGATAACCTTGGTTGTGTTAAGCCTGACTAATAATACATCAACTTAGTGCACTTAAGCAATACCATCACGATTTCCCCCGCCTGGACAAAGTGGCGAGCCTGCCAGGGTTGCATGGCCCAAATTAGTTTCAGGAGGGAAACAAAGTGAGTACTAGAGTAGTACTGGGGCGAAGCGTCCCCTAAAGGCAATTTTAATTAGCTCTTCTAATTATTTCCTTTAGTTCTTTGAGTGTTGCTTTGAGGGGTTGATTGGGGTGAAAGGTCTGTTTTAA